>CAUYQV010144334.1:0-11454 GCA_963574575.1 Galagoides demidoff
GGGTCGCCCACATGCGAGTACCTGCCATGATGACATCATTGCCCAACCCATTACATACACCCTGTACAAATACAGGTGTATATGACAGGGTTGGCGCCATGATGTACTTATGCGGACCAGTCACACGTGTAGAGAGCAGCTCTGTTAAAAGCAGCTGCTGTGTTGAAAGCAGCGGTATTGGAGGTAAAATGACACTTCATGAACTATAATTACTGGGTAAATGTAAAATCATGTACTGTAAAATCATCAACTACTGCAAAAAAAAAAAATCTGTACCATGGGAACTTAATCTGGTTGCTGATCCGACTTTTTGTATTCAGCTGTGGTTGATGTGAACATTGCCCCCTTGTCAGGTATGTAAAAAAAACAACAGAGAGATGGTAAATCGTAGGAAACTTTAATGAACTGTATTGACTGAACTATGCCATGGATCATCTTTTGTATTCTTAAAGCTATTGTTATATGTTATTTTCATTAGCAAACCATCCCACGACAATGGATCATATAGAGAAGAACGTTAAGAAATGAAAATTTAGTGAGGATTTTTTACAGTATGGTTTTACCTCAGTAGTTACAGCAGGAATTGAGAAACCACAGTGTATTATTTGTTGTGAAGTTCTATCAGCCAAATCTATGAAGCTGAACAAACTAAAACGCCATTTTGATAGCAAGCATCTGAGCTTTGCCAGCAAGGATACCAACTATTTTAGAAGCAAAGCAGATAGACTCAAGAAAGCCAGACTCGACACTGGTGGCAAGTACCACAAACAAAACATAGCAGTCGCTGAAGCTTCATATTTGGTGAATCGCCAGAGCTATGAAACCTCACACCACTGCTGAGGATTTATGGTTGCCAGCGGCCAAAGACATTGTTCAAGTTAGGATGGGAGACGAATTTGTTATGAAATTGAGTGCAATTTCCTTATCTAACAACACTGTCTGCAGAAGAACAGATGACATGTCTGCTGATATTCTTGATCAGGTAATCCAGGAAATTAAATCTGCTCCACTTCCAATATTTAGTATCCAGCTTGATGAATCTACAGATGTTGCAAACTGTTCACAGTTACTGGTTTACGTGAGGTTTGTTAATAATGGCAACTTTAAAGATGAGTTTCTTTTTTGCAAACCTCTTGAAATCTTGAAATGACAACTACTGCATGCGAAGTATTTGACATAGTTGGTTCATTTCTGAAAGAGCATAAGATCTCTTGGGAAAAGGTTTGTGGTGTTTGCACAGATGGTGCTCCAGCTATGCTAGGATGTCGATCTAGATTTCAACGTTTGGTACTGAATGAGTCACCAAAAGTCATCAGAACTCACTGTCTGATTCATCAGCAAATATTAGCAATGAAGACGCTACCACAAGAATTACAAGAAGTAATGAAAAGCGTCATCAGTTCTGTCAATTTTGTAAAGGCGAGCACTTTAAACAGTTGACTGTTTTTGTAACTGTGCGAGTTGGATGCGCCGAACAGTGCTCTGCTATTTCACACTGAAGTGAGATGGTTGTCGATCGGAAAAGTTTTAAAACGTGTTTTTGAGCTTCATGATGAACTCAAAACGTTTTTTAATCATAAAGCAAAACTGCAGTTCTAAGCACTTTTCAGTGATAAAGGTGAACTACAGAAAATAGCAACTTGGTTGACATCTTTGCCATCTTGAATGAGTTAAATTTGTCACTGCAAGGACCAAATGCAACATGCCTCGATTTGTCTTAAAGATCCAATCATTCCAAATTAAACTTTAGCTTTGGCAAAAAAAATTTACCTGTCGCCTACCTTATCACCTTATCTGCTTTCTTTGAGGAACACGACATTGAGCCAGATAAAAGGAGTAGGATGATAATTTCTGTGAAAGAACACTTGGCACATGCTTGCAGACGAAATTCCATAGTATTTTCCAAATCAGTTCTCAACCTGTGGGTCGTCACCCACAGGAACTGTATTAAAGGGTTGTGGCATTAGGAAGATTGAGAACCACCTTTATTGTGTTCATTTTTACAGGATGCTAAATTCCAGTGCCTGTGATTGCCTTTCCTAAGATTTGTGTTTACTTTATAAATATTCTGATGAGTTTTTTTTTAGGAAAAGGACAGATCAAGAAGTAATTCTAGGTTTTGAATTAGAGATAACACAATATTTATTCATTTAACAAGTATGTGTTGAGAACCTTTCCTGTACCAAGCTTTGTTCCTGGGGCCAGGCGTTAATAGTGAACAAAGCAGGGGAGAGTCCTGCCCTCAGGCGGCTTCCACGCTAGGGAGGTGCCAGACAGTGAACCAAACACACAAATCGGTAATGTCCACGGGTCTTAAGTGCTGTAGGGGGAGCAATGTGAAGAGAACCCCCAGACCCACGAGGAGTCCTCGACACATTGAATAAACTTAGTATTGCAGGTCTCACTGGACGCATCTAGTTGTCTTGTTGGTGGGTACTCGAGGCTCAGCATCATCTGTGCCTGATCCACAGGAGGATCTTGGGTGGCAGAGGAGCGGCCGCTGCGTCCTGGACTCTGCCTCTCAGAGCATCTCAGTGGCCTTCACGCTTGGTGAGGGTCACTGATGTTTGAGTATCTCTGAGGGGCCACCGGAGGGGAAGATGGGGGAGTTATCGACTGCCTCGTCATTTTCTGTGCCACCTTCTGCATCAGTGCTCCACACCCTCCCTGCTGAGGAAATCGCTGGCTCCTTTTTCACATTCTGTTTCTGAGGCCAGGGTGGGAGGCAGGGCAGTGCGAAGAGGGCACATGGGGGCCCTTATGTGATCCTGGTTCCCAGCCATCTGCGTGAAGATCTGGCAGTGGGGGCAGCATCCCCGAGTCCCCAAGTGGAGCATATGTTTGGGAAGTTTGGGGAATGGAAGGAAACCCCAACGGCTGGGATGGATGGTGTCAAGTGGAGAGTGGTGTGCAGCGAGGTCGGTGTTGGACGGGGAATCCCGCAGGGTGTCGGGGGCCCTGGTAAAGAGTTCCTGGCTTATTTTATGTACTACTGGAGGCTGTGGGAAGGTTTTGAGCAGAGGAGTGATCTGATTTGGTTGACATTACTACATTTTCATGCTGGCTGCTGTGAAGGAAGAGTGGGAGCAGGGAGCCCAGCACTGGGTGGAGGCCACAGCGTCTGACACAGACCAGGCAGGGCTGTGGAGAGCAGAGCTGGCCCAGTGCTGAGCGCGGAGTGCAGAGTGCGTGACATGCTGGATGGGCAGTGGACGACTGAACCTGGGACACTGAGGCTTTGCTTCAGCACTGGGGTAGACAATGGTTTCAATATATCTAGGATATGGAAAAGCCTGTGGGAAGAACAGGATCTGAGGGGAGATCTTCCCTTTGGACGTGTTTTATCTGAAAGGCCTTTTGGACCCCAGTGTGGAGGAGTCCGGCTGGCAGCAGACTGTGAGTGTGGAACCTACAGGGCAGATGCTGGGTCTGTAGACAGGAGTCAGGAGTCCGAGTAGAGGAGGACATTTCTCTCTTGATAGTCCCAAGGATCTGAGCGTTAGGCCACGTCTTTCCTGTAGATTTATAGGTTGTAGTCATCCTTTTATTATAGGTTGTAGTCATCCTTTTATTGAAGGTTAGAACAGGTTATAAGCTGTTCTTTTTCAATTCATTCAAGAAAACATTGAGCTAGATATTGTTAGTTGCAGGGGACATAATGGTGTATGAGATAGGCTGTGGACTCCCTGAAGTTAGGGATCTATCTAACAGAGAAGTCAGATCATTCAGTCCAAATTAAGTCAGAAATTCGGTTGAGATTCTGTGAGAATTAAGTGCAGTGTGACATATTCTGTGACAGGGGAAGCACAGGGTGGGTGGGGATGTTACAGCCGACTGGTGAGTGGTGAGTGTGTGGGAGCTGAGTGCAGTGTGCCTGGGGCAGAGGGCACGTTAGTGGCAGAGTGGCTAGCAATTTGCATTGGAGTTAAAACGCACAAAACTCTTCTTTGGTACTGGCAGATTCTTGGCAAAACTGCATAGGTCATAAGCATGATCATAACCATGTGGGTTAATGATACTCTTAGCTGCTCTTTACACAGGTAAATATGTTGGTTATTAGGATTACAGGTGCAAGCCACCACCCCTGGCCTTCCCTGTGGAATTTTAAGGAAGCCGTTTTTAATTTTCCTCAGGTTACTGATAAATTCTCCCACATTATGTCCACTCCTTGGTCAGGACCCTGTCAATGGCACACACAACCTTTTTTGCTGAGGAAAATGTACCTAGATGGATGTCTGCTTGGCTACTCAGTCCTCAAGGCAGTTCTGGCTGGGCTCCACTACCTGCCTGTCTATCTGCAGTCCCTGGTTTCAGCAAAGTTCGTAAAATAGGGACAACTATAGGAGCACAGGGCAGGCCCTACAGTGCCCACACAGGGAAGGGGGACAGGTCATCGAGAGGCTAGAGGGCAGGTGACGTATGTGGGCCCAGATGAAGGGGGCAGGTGGAATTAGGGGAGAGTATGGCCAGTTCACCTGAGCTGCTTTTCATGTCCAGAGACTGATGGTGGGGTGGGAGGAAAGGTCGGTCCATGTAGAACCTGAACCTGCAAAGTTGTTTTTCAGAGGGACAAACCCTTTTCTCTTCGTGGCTTATGTCAAAGGTGCCTTGTCCATGAACCCCCACGTCCCTATTCCTTAACAAGTCATATTGTTAGACCCTAGACCCATCTCCTCCTTACCTGCCGTACCCCATCCACTCTGACCTTGAATCGGCCCCACGGTGGTGCCCCAGATGCACTTCAGAGCTTTTCTGGGTGGAGAATAAACTAATGGGGATACTGTTTTGTTTTGTCTTATGTAAGGGAATACAACTAATTTTACTTTCCTTCATTTCTGTGAAGTTGGTTTCTGAATTCTGATGTGTGATTCTGTGTTGTTCTTTTCAGATAATGTGGATGCTGGTGATCTCAAGCAGTTTTTTGAGGCCAACTATTCTCAGATATATTTCATCTTCTATGAAAATTTTATAACACTGGAAAATAGTTTGAAATTAAAAGGTAAGCATTTCTACAAAGTTTTTTTTTTAAACATTTGAGTATTTTTACAAGTTTATGTGTCATCACGAGCCACAAATTACACATTTCCAGCGCTCCTTCTTGCCGTGCTGTCAGCAGAGCTGGGAGACGTGGTGGACTGGCCGGCACCTTGTTTCCCTTGAGCTTTGGCTTTTCCAGGTATTCATTGAACAACAAGTGGCTAAAGGGAAAACAGAAGAAGGAACCTTTAAAAGAGAAGGGTTCCAAAGGAGTCATTGACTTGGGAAGAAACATACATAGTATTTAAACATGCAGATTCCATTAAAGGGTTTGAAATGGAAACTGAAGAGTCTGTTTTGCCCGGATCCTCAGTCCTGCTCTGCAGAGGGAGCCACTGTTGAAGATACCCTGTCTCTCTTTCCATAGGGATTACAGTTATGCCCAGATATAAAATGTTTTTTGAGACTCAAACCAGAAAGGTTACACTGCACATGCTGCTCTGTATTTAGGGGGCAAGGTAGTGCAGCCTAGGAGCCAGACTGGGTTGGTTGCTGGCCTTGCCCTTCTCACTGTCTCTCCTTGGGCAGGTTCACCTCTCTCTGAGTCAGCTTCCTCCTGTCTCCACTGAACGGGTAGAGAGGTTTCCTAGGACTTTAGGGCAGAGTTTGGCACATAGCACATGGCCAGTAGCTATGAGCTGCTGCTGCTGTCTTGTGTTTTCACACAGTCTATTTGTGGACTGGTCTGGGAATAAGCCCTAAGCAAAGTATTAAACAAGTTAGAAAATCAGTTGTGCTGTAAGAGAGACAGAGACTGGGTGGCGCCTGTGGCTCAATGAGTAGGGCCTCAGCTCTGGCCCCGGCCAAACTGCAACAAAAAAATAGCCAGGTGTTGTGGTGGGTGACTGTAGTCCCAGCTACTCGGGAGACTGAGGCAAGAGAATCACCTAAGCCCAAGAGCTGGAGGTTGCTGTGAGCTGTGATGCAACATCACTCTACCAAGGGCAACAAAGTGAGACTGTCTCTAAAAAAAAAAGAGAGAGAGAGACAGAGGAACAATTCTGTGGCTGTTGGGAAGAGGGCTGACTTCCTGCTGTGAGCCTGTTGGTAAGGCTTTGGGAAGAGGCAGCTTGGGGATAAACATTGAAGAAGGTGTAAGATCTCAAGTGGAAGAGAATAGCAGGTGAAGGGCAGAAGATGTTAAAGGCAGAGGTCGTTCTAACAGCACATAGAAGGGACGCATTTCTTTATCTTACACCATGAAGTGTGTAAAGAAATTTGTAGGAAATCAGGTTGTGCTTACAAGGAGCCTTGAATTCCAGGCTAAGGAGTTTGGACTTTGTTCTTCATGGGGTTAGAGCTCTTGAAAACATTTGCTACTAACACAAATGTCTTGGGCGAGGCGCGGTTGCTCACGCCTGTAATCCTAGCCTTCTGGGAGGCTGAGGCAGGTGGATTGCTTGAGCTCAGTAGTTTGAGACCAGCCTGAGCTAGAGTGAGACCATGTTTCTACTAAAAATAGAAAAATTAGCCAGATGTCATGGCAGGTCCCTATAGTCCCAGCTACTTGGGAGGCTGAGGCAGGAGGATCGCAAGAACCCAGGAGTTTGAGGTTGCTGTAAGCTATAATGATGGCATAGCACTCTAGACTGGGCAACAAAGTGAGACTCTGTCTCCAAAAAAATGAAAAGACAAATGTCTTCAAAAGTGGTAACTAGAGGTTAGAAAACCAATGAGAAGGCTGGTGTTGTCATCCGTGTGGGAGCTGGTGACACCTGACCAAGGGAAAAGAAAGTGTTGTGTCTTAATGGGTCCAGTGTCCCATGATATTTGGATGTTAGAGAAAGGGCAAATCACAGATGCCCTCAGGAAGCTGAGTCTGATTTGTGAGGTGCTGTTACAGCAGTGGGAACCCTGGAGGGAGCCAGGTTTGGGAGGTGGAAGGCCCATCTCTGGGTAGTTTGTGTTTGAGGTTCCTGCGGGACGTGCAGGTGTAGGTACTGGCTGGGCAGTAAAAATATAGGAGTTTTGACTCTGGGGGAGAGAGGTGAAATCACACTGTTGCCAAAGAAGAAAGTATATTTAGAGGAAAGCAGAGACAGTCAGAACTTGGGGTAATTCCTTCTTTTATTGGCTAGATAAATTTGGTGTTGTGAGAGGGGTTCTGGGAAAGGGTCTCGGCACTGAGGCCCAGGGGAAGGAGAGTCGAAGGCCTGGAAGATCAGCACTGCCTGATGGTGCAGAGGAGTGAGACGCAGCAGGGCTAGGCAGGGAGGGTTCAGCCTATCCCCGAGGTGCTCAGTGACATCTGAGGGAAAAGTTCTAGGGGAGCAACAGGTCACAAGGTAGGCAGATTGACATGGAGTAACAGGCTGGTGAGGTGACCTCTGAGAATCCCCTTTAGAAAGCTTCACGTGAAGACAGAGATCGTATCTCAGACTGGTGATGGGAAAGTTTTTAAGGGTGCACCTGCCTGTTCACAGGCTGAGGAGAGGGTCAGCTGGTGGGGTGGTAACTGATGGTGCAGGATTTGGGGGAAGTGGATTGCAATAGGGTCAAGAGAAAAAGAGACATGGAGAGGAGTGTCCAGGTGACCCCTGGGTGAGTGGAGCGGACATGCTGGGGTAAAGAGGAGGAATTGGGAACCTCCCTTCGGATGCCTGGATTCCTCCAGTGACAGAGGCACCTGCCTAGCAGAGAGTGGTTTCTGACAGACACAGGCGGCTCAGGGTCTAACCAAGTGCTTCAGCCTCTCAGCCCAGCAAGCCCTACATGGGCGTGGGCCCCGGGTGCCGGCTCAGGGTCTGACCAAGTAGCCTCTCACCCCAGCAAGCCCTACATGGGCGTGGGGCCCTAGGTGCTGGCTCAGGGTCTGACCAAGTGCTTCAGCTTCTCAGCCCAGCAAGCCCTAGGTGGTCATGGGCCCTGGGTGCCGATGCATTCTCATCTTAGGGTTGGCTCAGTTGTTCACTTTGTGATTTGTAAACTGACATAAATCATGAACCTAATTTTTTTATTGCTAAGTTGGTAGGTGTTACAAATATGAAACCATCTGATTTGCATTTTGCTTTCTACCTTTTTCCACTTTATTTTCTTTCACAGGTGTATGGAAGAGAAAAATTAAATATTGTATGCAAAGTAGCAAAGAAAAATAATTAAAACCCTAGATCTAAAAAAAAGTCCTAAACCCTGCCAGCTAAAAAGCCGTTTGTAAAGCATTTCCCCTTTCTTCCTCCTCTCCTTCCTAATTTTCTTCTCTCCCTACTTCTTTCTTTTCCTTTTTCTTCCCTTCACCTTTTTAGAAAAACAGCTGTTCAAGACTGAATCAGCTGTTATGCTGAGACTAATTCAGCATAACAAATCATCCCCAAACCGAATGCCTTGAAACACCAGCCATTTGGCTTATGATTCTCTGGGTCCACTGGGCAGTTCTGATTTAGGCTGGCTTCTGCCTCTGAGGTCAGCTGGGGATCTTTTTTTTTTTTTTTTTTTTTTTGAGATGGAGCCTCAAGCTATCCCCCTGGGTAGAGTGCCATGGCATTCACAGCTCATAGCAACCTCCAACTCCTGGGCTCAAGCGAGTTTCCTGCCTCAGCCTCCCAAGTAGCTGGGACCACAGGCACCCGCCACAACGCCTGACCATTTTTTGGTTGCAGCCATCATTGTTGTTTGATGGGCCCTGACTGGGGATTCGAACCCGCCACCTTAGGTGTACGTGGCTGGCGGCTGGCGCCTTAGCCGATTGAGCCACAGGTGCCGAGCCCAGCCGGGGGTCTTGATGGCGTCATTCATGTATTGTGGGGTTGGCCGGCTGTTGACCAGGAGGCCTTGGTTCTCCTCCGTGTGGCTTCTTGTTCCCAGCTAGCTAGCTGGGTTGGGCTCCTTTATGTGGTGGCCTCACAGTCCTAGGCTTAGCAAGTGCATATGTTTTTGTTTTTGTTTTTTTTTGAGACAGTCTCATGTCGCCCTCGGTAGGGTGCCCTGGCGTCACAGCTCACAGCAACCTCCAACTCTTGGGCTTAAGTGATTCTCTTACCTCAGCCTCCCAAGTAGCTGGGACTATAGGTGCCTGCCACAATGCCCAGTTATCTTTTGTTGCAGTTGTTATTGTTGTTTAGCTGGCCCAGGCCGGGTTTGAACCTGCCACCCTCCGTGTATGTGGCCTATGCTGTAACTACCCTGCTATGGGTACCAAGCCTCTATATGTTTTTTTAAGTGTGTGCCGGCCTCACATTTGCTAAATTAGCCAGAACAAGTCATAGGGCATCCCAGATTCAAGGAACAGAGAAATAGACATATCTTTATGGGAGGGACAGTCTGTGGCCTTTTTTTTTTGCAATCTATTGCAGACAATCTTAATGAGGAACCAATAAAAAGAGTGAGAGTTTTTGTTTTTAATATAGTTTATATTTGATTGGAATGCAGGGAAGAATGTATACCTGAAAAAGGAATTTAGAAAAATGTTTCCTAGGAAGAGTGAAATCTTGTGTTAACTTCAGCCTTCCAGTTATTCACTCAAAACCATGGCTCTATCTTCAACATAAACAGAGGCCAGAATCATTGTCTTCCTCTCATTGCCTGAACTGGTGACACTGAGCCCCTGTTGGCTTCTGTAGACCTCACCTGGACAGCAGTAGCCTTAGGAATGGGTCCTTCCCACATTTGTGCCTGCCAGCTGGGGCCATGCTTTAAAAATGGAGATGGGACAGTTATGAGAGGGACTTGACCTAACAAATGCACTCAGTGTAACCTGGTTCTCTGTACCCTCAGTGAATCTCCCAACAATTAAAAAAAAAAATGGGTCCAATCTTGATTATCTGCTGCTCTAAACCCTCAAGGGGCTCCTCCCTGAGTCCCTGCAGTGCCTCAGGCTCCACCTAGCCTGGCTTCTCTCTCCCACCTGCTGTAACGTAGCTGTTAAACCCTCCCCTTATTTGCTCCAGCCTCGAGGGCCTTCTGGGGTTATTCCCTGACCCTGCCAAGCACGCTTGGCTGTGGGGACTTCACACTGTTCAATTCCTCTGTCTGGGACAGGCCTCCCCCAAGCCCTCTGTATGGCTTGTTTCCGTACCCCAAGTTTCCATATGACTTGTGTCCGCACCTCTCTGAGTTTCTCTCAGATGTTACCTTACCAGCAGGGCTTTGCTGACTTCCTAGTCACAGCTGCCTGCCACCCTTTTTGGCTTCCCCATCCGCCTTCCTCTCATTTTTGTCGATTATGTTTATAGAATCCCATGTCCTGCCAGAACATAAACTTCCCCAGGCAGGGATTTTTGTCTGTTGTGTTCTCTTCTGTATCCTCATGGCCTAGAATACTCCTGGACATACAGACATTCTGTTTAGTACTCTTCGCAATGAATGAACAGTATCTACAGAGCTGTGGGGATTCAGTTAGGTCAGGGGTCCACCGTTTATAGCTTGCTGCCTGTTTTTTTTTTTTTTTTTTTTTGATACATAGCCTCAAGCTGTCCCCCTGGGTAGAGTGCCGAGGCATAGCTGACAGCAACCTCCAACTCCTGGGCTCAAGCGAGTCTCCTGCCTCTGCCTCCCAAGTTGCTGGGACCACAGGCACCCGCCACGACGCCCGGCTATTTTTTTTCAGTTGCAGCCGTCATTGTTGTTTGGCGGGCCTGGGCTGGATTCAAACCCGCCACCTTAGGTGTATGTGGCTGACGCCTTAGCCACTTGAGCCACAGGCGCCAAGCTTGCTGCCTGTTTTTAAAATAAAGTTTTACTGGACACAACCATACCCATTCATTTATGTGTTGTCTGTGGCTGCCTTTGCTCTGTGACAGCAGAGCTGAGCAGTTGCAAGGGAGGCCTGCATAGCTTAGAATATTTACTGTGTGGGCTCGGAACCTGTAGATCAGTGGTTAGGGCGCCGGCCACATGCACCAGGGCTGGTGGGTTCAAACCCAGCCAGGGTCTGCTGAACAACAACAATAACAAATAGCCGGGTGTTGTGGTGGGCACCTGTAGTCCCAGCTACTTGGGAGGCTGAGGTAAGAGAATTGCCTAAGCCCAAGAGCTGGAGGTTACTATCGAGAGGACAGTGTGTAATGCCTAAAAAGTGATACTACTTTGCATAATTACGATCTGCTCTGTGATTTTTTATGTTACCAAGCTGGAACGTTTTCTTTGTTTTTTGCTGTGCATTCTGCCATCGTTTGAGCTGATAAGTAACTCTGCTAGAGCCGCCTGGGTCAGTTATCCATTTGTAATCCTGATTCATGCTCCATGCTGCCTTCTTCCTATTTTTTAAATATATGAGTGCATATTGAAGCTTAAATGTTTTAAGCTACCCTTAAACATAATTTGTAATATCCTAAAATTTACAAGCTAAAGTTTGAATGTTTGGGTGTGGTGTT
This sequence comes from Galagoides demidoff, assembly GCA_963574575.1. Classification (NCBI taxonomy): domain Eukaryota; kingdom Metazoa; phylum Chordata; class Mammalia; order Primates; family Galagidae; genus Galagoides; species Galagoides demidoff. The sequence goes on from CAUYQV010144334.1 coordinate 11,346, forward strand.
TGGTCTATTAAAGTCTTTTTTTGTCCAAATGTATTAGACAAATGTAAAACATGATAACTCATTGTTTCTCTCTCTTTTTTTTAATATTCCAGGCAATAATAAATCACAA
>CAUYQV010144338.1:0-39543 GCA_963574575.1 Galagoides demidoff
TGTGGTCCCAGCTACTTGGGAGGCTGAGGCAGGAGACTCGCTTGAGCCCAGGAGTTGGAGGTTGCTGTGAGCTGTGATGCCATAGCACTCTACCCAGGGGGATAGCTTGAGGCTCCGTCTCAAAAAAAAAAAAAAAAAAGGCCTGGCTTTTTGTGCATTGCTGCTTTATCTTTAGACATCATGAGTTGCTCTTGAACAAGAAAGGTGCAGGCCTCTCAGTGGACTGTGTCAGCTCTGGAGGACCTCTGGGCCATCCTGAGGTCTTGTCCCTCATCCTCGATGTGATTGGGCAGAGCCCCAGCATCAGTGGACAACCCCAGACTGGTCAGGACAGAGAATAAGAGGTATGAGCCTCCCTTGCCCATATTGGGCCCCCATGGTGGGAATAGGGAATGAGCAGAGTTTTGGGGCTCAGACCTGAGCTCAGCCCCTCCACTGACTAGCTGTGCAACCTTGAGCAGTCTCTACCCTTTCTGGGCCTCGGTGTCCTCATCTATAAGATGGAAATGATAATAGTTTCATAGGGGGATGTTTTTGGCTGGGCTACAAATTAAATTGACAGAAGACTGATTAACAGGAGTAAAACCATTTTAATTACACAATGTCATACAAAAATAGGCCATGTAATGGAAATTTTGTAGCATCCTGAGCTACAGAAAGGAACAGGAGCTTGGGCCTTCTGGAGGAAGGCCGAGACAAACTGTGGGAGTGTGAGGGGAGAAACTGGTGAATAAAGGTTTGCTTGTATGCAGATAAGTCTCTCAGGTGACAACTTGTGATTCAGAGCAGCTTTCTGTCTAGTACAGATACCTTTACTAATGAGAAAAGTTATTTTCTAAATTCCCTTTGCAAAGAACAGCTTTTCAGATATGCTTCTGTGTCTGCAGTTTCTCAAAATAACCAACTCAGAATAATCAATATGCTGGAGAGGTATATTTTGAGGTAGTATGTTTTGATCTCTTGCAGTCATATTTTGGGGTGGCATGGCCTATGCCCCAAGAGCAGCTATCTCATAGTGTGTGAAGACTTTGAAGTAGTGCATAGACAATACTTAGAATAATGGTATTATTTTCTGTACTTTCCCATATATTTTTATTAAAAATAAATATTATAAAATGCCACCGACTGTTTTGTAAGCTCCAAACATTGTAAAACCAGGAGGTGTGAGCTCAGGGTTTGGAACTGTAGTCTTACCAAGCAAGCCGCAGACCAATGTCTGATCAACTGCTTCAGGGACTCTCAAACTTTTTGAAGCTCTAAAGCCTTTTGTAGTTATTACAACCCTCAGCAGTTGTGGGAGGAGAATGAGCTCGTGGCTCACTTGTAGTGTGTCCTGGGCAAGTCATAGTCTTTCTGAGTCTCAGTTTCCTACTTTGTAGGATTGCTGTGAGTGTAAAGAGCTGATGAGTGTAAAGGCCTCAGATGTAATATAAGGTTCAGTAAATATCTGTTCCCTCCCTCTTTCAGTATAAATGAAAAAACAACTATTTCATTTACTGTCACACCATTATTCTGATACCAACTGTGTGGGGCACTACACTTCAATTCTGACACTGTCGTCAAAAAAAAAGCTATACTCAGTAAAATAATTTAAGAAGGTTTGTTCTAAGCTGAATTTGAGGACCATGACCCAGAGCCACACCCAAGAAGCCTTGAGCAAGTAGACTCAGGGCGGTGGGGTTACAGTTTGGTTTTATACATTTTAGGGAGATGGGGATTACAGGTGAGGTCACAAATCAATACATGGAAAGTAGGCTCAGCGCCTGAATGTAGCTCAGAGTAGAGCACCAGCCACAAACACCCAGCTGGCGGGTTCGAGCTGGCCCAGGCCTACCAAACAACCATGACAACTACGACCAATAAACAGCTGGGCATTGTGGTGGGCTATAGTCCCAGCTATTCAGGAGGCTGAGGCAAGGGAATCACTTAAGCCCAAGAGTTTGAGGTTGCTGTGAGCTGTGACACTAACTCTACCAAGGGTGATATAGTGAGACTCTGTCTCAAAAAAACAAAATAAAATAAAATAAAAAATAAAAATACATGGAAAGCATACATTTGGTTTGGCCCAAAAAAGTGGGATATCTGGAAAGGGGGGAGCTTACAGATTATAGGTGGGTTTAAAGATTCTTTTTTTTTTTTCTTGAGACAGAGTCTCACTTTGTTGCCCTCTGTAGAGTGCTATATGCTGTGGCATTACAGCTCACGGCAACCTCAAACTCTTGGGCTCAAGCAATTCTCTTGCCCCAGCCTCCTAAGTAGCTGGGACTACAGGTGCCGCTACAACGCCGGGCTATTTTTAGAGACAGGGTCTCCTTCTGGCTCAGGCTGGTCTCAAACCTGTGAGCTCAGGCAATCTGCCCACCTTGGACTCCCAGAGTGCTAGGATTACAGGTGTGAGCCACCTCCTCTGGCCTCAGGTTTAAAGATTCTTTAGCTAACAATTGGCTGAAAGAGTTAGGTTCTGTCTAAAGGACAGGAGTCAGTGAAAAGAATACTTACAGTCTAATAGACTGACTCAAGTGGTTTGTCGTGTATACTGAGGACCTACAGGTGGGTCTTGTATAGCCTCAGGCCTGTTAATGATGCATAGAGGACATCTCTAAGACGGAGAGAGGCACAGTGAGGCTTGTCTGATCTCCTTTCTCACAGCTAGCAACTCAGGTTTAGGAATCCTCTTGGCCAAGAGAGGGTCCATTCAGTCAGTTGCTGAGGGGGAACCTTAAGATTTTATTTTAGTTCACACACTATCTGCCTGGAGTTAACACAGACCCCCACAGGTTAAAGCCTCAGTCCCACAAGACTGTCCCCCACTTTAGATGCCAATTGCAAGTCTAGGCTGTCATGTGTGCTTCTTACCAACTGGCTATAAACTGGAGGTTCCTATGACCCTCTCCTCAAGTTTAATAGTTTGCTAGAATGCCTCACAGAACTCAGGAAAACAGTTTACTTACTAGAAGGTCTCCAGCCTTTTTGGCACCAGGGACCAGTTTCCTGGAAGATAATTTTTCCATGGATGAGGGTGGGGGTCAGAGTTGTTGGGATGATTGAAGCATGTTACATCTCCATCTCAGATCTTCAGGCAGTAGATTCTCATAAGGAATATGCAACCCAGATCCCTCACATATGCAGTTTATGTAGGGCTCGTGCTCCTGTGAGAAGCTAATGCCCCTGCTTATCTGAGGGGAGGCGGAGCTCAGGCAGTGATGCCAGCAATGGAGAGCCTGTCCACAATATACATGCCCTCTTCAGGCCTGCCACCCTCCTGGCACCTAGAAGCTCTCAGAACTTCGTCATTTGGGGGGTTTGTGAAGGTTTCATTACATAGACATGATTGATTAAATCATTGGCCATTGGCCATTAAGTCAGTCTCTCATCCCTCTCCCTCCAATCCTCTGATCACCTGGTTGGTTCCTCTGGCTCCCATCCTTAGGTATTTTCCTAAAGTCGTGTCATTAACATAAATTTAGATGTGGTTGAAAGGGGCTTGTTAGTGTATTTCTGGAACTGGAGACACAACTAACTATAGGTCTTACCACTTAGGAAATGACAAGGATTTTAGGTGTCCTGGCCAAGAGCTGGGCACAAGGACTAAATTAATATTTCTTCTTACACCTCTTATCATAGTGTCACACAGCCCCTCTCTACTTCTACTCCCCCAAACATTATAAGCACCTACTGTGCACAAGGCAGTGAAGATGCAGACCTGAGATGTGACTGCTCTCAGAGAGCTCATAAACTAGACGATGTTATTTTTTTTTATTTTATCACAACCCCTAATAGGAAGAATACATTTTATTTTCATTTATCTTTTTTGAGACAGAACCTTACTCTGTGGCCCTGGGTAGAGTGCAGTGGCATCAAAGCTCAGAGCAACCTCAAACTCTTGGGCTCAAAATATCCTCTTGCCTCCGCCTCAAGCCTCCTGAGTAGCTGGGACTACATGCATCTCTATTTTTAGAGATGCCCTGCTATTTTTAGAGACCAGGTCTCACTCTAGCTCAGGCTGGTCTCAAACTCCAGCGCTAAGGCAGTTCACCCAGCTCAGCCTCCCAGAGTCCAAGCCACCAGTGCCTGGCCTTGAAGATAAATTTTATATCACAGTCCAGTTTGTGGACAGATAACTGAAACAGTTTCAGAACCATATATGACTGGTCACAACCCACTCGCTATATTGATTCTATGATTTACTAATAGGAAACAACCTTCATTTTTTTCTAGTTTATGGAGGTATCATTTATATACAGTAAAATTCACCTTCCTGGGTATTATATGAATTTTGACAATTTTTATATAAACATTTAACCAACACATCAGAATATTTCCATTACTCCACATTATTGACTTGTGCTTATTTGTAGCCAATCTCTTCTCTGCAACCCAGGTCCTAGAAATCACTATCTGGTTTCTGCCTCTATAGTTTTGCCTTTTCCAGAATGTTACACAAATAGAATCATACAGCCATTCTAACCTTCTTTCCCTTAGCATAGCTCTTTTGAAATTCACCTATGTGGAGGTGTGTTTTAGTAGTTAGTTCCTTTATATGCTGAGTCACACAGAGTCCATTATATGGATGTAATACAATGGATTCTTTTTATTCACTTACACTGTATTTGTTTCTGGGTTTCAGCAATTACGGATAAAGCACAAGTTTTTGCATGGACATACGTCTTCATTTCTCTAGGATAAACATCTAAGGCGGGGGTCACTGGGTCAAGTGGTAATTGTATGCCACACTATTTTATACAGTGATTATACCATTTTGCATTCTCACCAGCAATGTATGAGAGTTTCTGTTGCTTTGTGTACTCACTAGCATTTGGTATTATCATTTTTTTTATTCGAGTCATTTTAATAGTAGTATTTAATTGTGGTTTTACTTTTCATACTTTAAGGACTAATGATGTTGGGCATTTTTTGATGTGTCAATCATCTGTGTATCTTCTTTGGTAGAATATTAAATCTTTTCCGATTTTTTTTTCTTTTCTTTTTTTTTTTTTAGAGACAGAGTCTCACTTTGTCACCTTCGGTAGAGTGCTGTGGCATCACAGCTCACGGCAACCTCCAGCTCTTGGGCTTAGGTGATTCTCTTGCCTCAGCCTCCTGAGTAGCTGGGACTACAGGCACCCCTCCACAACACCCAGCTATTTTTTTGTTGCAGTTTGGCCAGGGCCAGGTTGGAACCTGCCACCCTCAGTATATGGGGCTGGCGCCCTACTCACTGAGCCACACAGGAACCACCCTCTTTTCCAATTTTTTACTTAGGTTGTTTTCTTACTGAGTTTTGAGAATTCTTTATATAGTCTGGTTAACAATCCTTTATCTGATAGGTGTTCTGCAAATATTTTCTCTTAATCTGGGTCTTATTCTTTCATTTTAAGTGTCTTTTCAAGAGGAGAAGTTTTTCATTTCAATGAAGTCTAGTTTACTTTATGATTTGTGGCTGGATAGGTAGAGTCCTATCTAGGAAATTGATGCCTAACCCAAAGTCACAAAGGTTTTGTTTTATTTTTGAGAAAAATCTCATTTTGTTGCCCTGGGTAGAGTGCTGTGGCGTCATAGCTCATACCAACGTCTAACTCTTGGGCTCAACCCATCCTCTTACCTCAGCCTCCTAAGTACCTGGGACTATAGGCACTCACCACCATGCCCTGCTAGTTGTTCTATTTTCAGTAGAGATGGGCTCTTACTTTTGTTCAGGCTGGTTTTAAACTCCTGAGCTCAAGCCATCTGTCTGCCTCAACCTCCCAGAGTGCTAGGATTACAGGCTTGAGCCACTGCACCCAGCTCAGCTTATAGTTTTAGATTTTACATTTAGTCTATGAGTATTATCCATTTTGAGTTACTTTTCCATATATGGTACAAGAGATGGATCAAGGTTCCTTTTTCCCCCCATATGGATGTCCAGTGATCACCAGCATCATAAAGCCAGGGAGGAGGGCCATGTGCACAGCAGATCCCTGCATGATGGAATGGTAAGCACTGCATGACCAGGGAGCCTAGGAGGAGAACTGTTGACCTAGTGGACATCTGGGGACAGCCTTACAGAAGTGATGACTCATAGGCTGGGCCTGAAACGTAGATAGCAGAGAAGGTGGAGGAGGTAGAAAGAGTGATGGTTTAGGGAGGGCAAAGGCAGAGTAGGTGATGGTGTTATGGAGACTCAGTGGCATCTGGAGTACTGAAGCCTAGAGTGCATGGAGGGCAGGGATAGAGATGAGAGGGGAAGACAGAGTGGTTTGGGGAGGGAGTTAGTGCTTCAGGAAGGTCAGTCTGCAGATCAAAATAGAAGGTGGACAGAAGCGAGCTGAGCGAGGATGTAGGGTGGAGAGGGAGCAAGGGTAAGCCTGGGCTCTGGGAGTAGCGATAGGATGGGTTCCAGGAGACAGTTGAGACAAACTGTACGCTGAGGGGTCATAGCTGCCTCCCTGGTCTTGGGCCCAGGCAGTTGGGTGGCTGGGCAGAGCTCACAACAGAGTTCTGTGTTAGGCCTCTGGTACCTGTGGATATCCGGGTGGAGGTGTCTAGGAGGCAGCTGGGAACACACAGAGGGTGGTAGCTCAGAGGGCTTCATTTGTCCTATGTGACTTTAGACCCTCCACCACCACACTCAGAAGCTCCTCAGCCCCCAGTGGTGCCAGGTCCTGCCCCTCGTGTCATGTCACTGTGCCTTTCACAACAGGGTCTGTGTCCAGGGCCATGTGACTAGGAAATAAAGGCTAGGAGGACTGAGCTCTGAGAGTCAGCAGGTAGGGGAGAACACCAAAGAGAGCACCCTGCCAGCCTCTGCCCAGCTGCCTCTGTAAGCCTGTGCTGCTCTACCCAGACAAATGATGGGGACCCACATGGCAGGGTAGGAGCCGGAAAGCGGATGCTCTGCTGCAGAGAAATAGGAGTTTGGGCACCTGCGCAAGGGTCCTAGAGAATGCTCTGTGGTTACTGACCACCTCCAGGAAACCATGCACCTCAGCACTCACATGCAGAGGAGCTGGGGGCCTGCCCAGCTGCCAGGAAAGACAGCTTGGCCTCCCCAGTGCAATATCCTATTCTTTCCATGGAGCTGAGCCACTTCACAGAGCTTGGGCCTGAGACCCAGTGTTGGTGGGGGTGGGGCAGGTTAAGGGGAAAGATTGAAAACTAGAATATACACTTTACTATTAAATATTTAGAATGAAAAGGGGTTAGAAAAGACTAAAGTCTGGGGAAGAGGGAAACAGCAAGGAAAAAGAAGATTCTGGAATGAATAAGAGGGTGACCCAATCCTGAGTCTGGGTTCTGCCTGGGCCCTATGGAGAGAGAATTGTTCAGGTCCACCCTGCGCCCTAGCACCCTCCCCAGTCTGCGCTTCAGCAGGCCCAACGCCAGGCAGCTCCCCACCTTCTCTGCTAGGCCTCCCCACTGTCTCACAGCCCATCTGCTGACAAGCTTTGTAACTTCATCGTGGCTCTTTCTCTTTAGACACTCCAGATGGTTAATGACTTCCTGCAGTTTGATCAAAGTGCCCCTGAACCCATCTCTAAAAGAGTTGGGCATTGTGGTGGGCACCTGTAGTCCCAGCTACTCTGGAGGCTGAGGCAACAAAATTGCTTGAGCCCAGGAGTTGGAGGTTGCTGTGAGCTGTGATGCCACTGTACTTTACCAAGGGCAACAAAGTGAGACTCTGTCTCAAAAAAAAAAAAAAAGTGCCCCTTTAGACTGGGAAGGAATTGGCAGGATAGCAGAGCATCTCCCACACCCCAGCATGGCCCCCATCCTCAGGAGAAAAGAGTTCTCAGTGCAGTTAGCCTCTTCAGAAGGCAGGTGTGTTGAGAGGTACTTGCCACTTCTACTGAGTGACTTTGGGAAAGCCCCCCGTCAGGCCTCTTTTCCCTCATGTGGACATTTCTTGATGTGCCAGGATTCATTGCTGACCTACTCCCGCACCTCTTGGTATATCTGTCTTGTCACTGTACTTTCAGTGTCTCTTGTCTCTGCCTCCCACCTGGGCCCAAGGGCAGCAGTTACTCTTGGTGTCACCACCTGCCACACTAGGAAAGATTGCTGAATCTGTTCTGCAAGCTGGCTGTTGGGAAAGTATCATGTTGGATATTGAGAGGATATATCCCCTGCTTCCTGAACCTTTGCTGAAGGAGACTTACTGGCTGTACACACTGGCAGCTGGCAGATGAATGAGGTCTATGCTCTGGGCAGAGTCCCACATTTGCACTGACCCTCCATATAAAGGGACCTGAGTTTGAATCCTGGCAAGCTACCTCACCTCTCCAAGCACAAGGAATGCCTGGCATAGTTTTCCTCATCTGTACAATAGGATGATGGTATTGTCCCTGTCAAAAAATGATACAACTATTATCTAAGCAAATAGCTGTATAAATGGAGCTTTCAGTCCAGGCATATTGTCCTTTCTTACTATGGACTAGTGGTTCTCTATTCTAACTGAACATTTAGAATTACCAAGGGAGTTCTTTTAAAATGCCAGTATTAGGGCCATGTTCCAGACCAATTAAAATAGAATCTCTAACCAGGTGCAGTGGCTCACACCTGTAATCCCAGCACTCTGGGAGGCAGAGGCAGGTAGATTGGCTTGAGTTCATGAATTAGAGACCAGCCTGAGCAGGAGCAAAACCCTGTCTCTACTAAAAATAGAAAAACTGAAGCAAGAAGGTCACTTAAGCCCAAGAGTTTAAGGTTGCTGTGAGCCATGACACCATAACACTCTACCAAGAGCAACGACTTGAGACCTGTCTCAAAAAAAAAAAGCAGCATCAGCAGCTCTGTGGGGTAGGACCTACGCTGTAGGTTTTTTGTTTTTGTTTTTTGAGACAGAGTCTCACTGGAGTGCTATAGCGTCACAGCTTACAGCAACCTTAAACTCTTGGGCTTAAGCAATTCTCTTGCCTTGGCCTCCCAAGTAGCTGGGACTACAGGCACCTGCTACGATGCCTGGCTACACTGTAGGTTTTTTTTGTTTGCTTTCTTTTTTCTTCTTTTTTTAACTTCCTAGTGAATTTTATGTGCCTTAAACAGTGCAGCGAATATCACCCATTGATTAGATATTAATTCATTTCACCCTAAGGAGTATAGGCTTAATATATAATCATTTCTCACTTTTCTCCCTCTGCAGGACTACTTCCCAGCACTCTGGCCTCCTGCCATGTCTGACCCCATCACACTGAACGTCGGGGGGAAGCTCTATACTACCTCACTGGCAACCCTGACTAGCTTCCCCGATTCCATGCTGGGTGCCATGTTCAGTGGGAAGATGCCCACTAAGAGGGACAGCCAGGGCAACTGCTTCATTGACCGTGATGGCAAAGTGTTCCGCTACATCCTCAACTTCCTGCGCACCTCCCACCTGGACCTACCCGAGGACTTCCAGGAGATGGGCCTGCTCCGCAGGGAGGCTGACTTCTACCAGGTGCAACCCCTGATCGAAGCCCTGCAGGAGAAGGAGGTGGAGCTGTCCAAGGCGGAGAAGAATGCCATGCTCAATATCACCCTGAACCAGCATGTGCAGACGGTCCACTTCACCGTGCGGGAGGCGCCCCAGATCTACAGCCTCTCGTCCTCCAGCATGGAGGTCTTCAATGCCAACATTTTCAGCACCTCTTGCCTCTTCCTCAAGCTCCTGGGCTCCAAGCTCTTCTACTGCTCCAATGGCAATCTCTCCTCCATCACCAGCCACTTGCAGGACCCAAACCACCTGACTCTGGACTGGGTGGCCAATGTGGAGGGCCTTCCAGAGGAGGAGTACACCAAGCAGAACCTCAAGAGGCTCTGGGTGGTCCCTGCCAACAAGCAGATCAATAGCTTCCAGGTCTTCGTGGAGGAGGTGTTGAAAATTGCTCTGAGCGATGGCTTCTGCATTGATTCTTCTCACCCACATGCTCTAGATTTTATGAACAATAAGATTATTCGATTAATACGGTATAGGTAAAAGGAGCTAAGCAACATCGGAGAGGGGAAGTCCCAAGAAGCATATGTCAGCCAAGGTCGTGGAGAGTATCTCGCCAGCAGCATGAGGCAGGACACTATACTAATCTGTACTACTTGCATAGCAGGACTGATTCCCCCCGTGACAAAGTCCACATTTTGGAATCCACATGTCCTCTGAGCAGAACCACCTTGTTTCTTGCCCTTTTGAGCTGGAGATGGGCAGTTTATTGTGACAAGAGAAGAGTAAGCTGATGTGTACTAAAGGAGGGTACAGGACTTTCTGGCCGGGACAGAGGAGCAGCAGTTTTCTTATGGGCTCCATTTCTCTCTGTACCACTAGCCAGTACCACATTTATCCATTTGTGAAAAGGCTCCTGGAGAGGGGATAGGATGAGAACAAGAGGCTCCCTTTGGTTTCCCAGGACGTGAAGTGCCCAGTGGTCCCCATCATATCTGCTCTTCCCTCCCTTGATCGCATCCAGGACCTTGGACTTCCTTGCCCAGTGGCAACTGTGACTTGCTGGCTTGCAATGCAGTGTGTTCTCACAGCCCTCTCAGTGTCTCCGCTGCGAGAGAGAGCTGAGCTGTGACATAGTCCCAAGGAGGGGGCATCCAGGAAGGGTTCAGAAGGCAGGGCTATCCCTCTTGACAGGGCTGAATCTAAGGATTTCTGGCTTCAGAAATGGGCTGCTGTCCCTGTGAAGATGTGAAAGTTTCTGGAGCCAGTGTAACAAAAGGTACTTCAGAATCCAGCCTGTTGCCTGACTTTTGTAATCCTTTTCCAAAAATTTGAGGTATGATTGAAACAGGTCATTTTAAGCAAACATAATATGGATTCTCAGGGTTGGAAAATAATTCAACATTTGCTTGGTCTCCCTCTACCCCAAGCATAGCCCAGCACATCTGGGGGTCAGCGCCTCTCCCTTAGTACCTCCAAGTGATCACCTGTGCCTGCTTGCATACCTGTGGTGATAGGAAGCTCGCCATCCCCAAGGCAGTTCCTGCCATGGTTGATGGTGCTATTAGAGAGTTCTTTCTATTTAGCCAAAGTCTGTCCTGCCACTTCATGTGCTGGATCTTGGTTGGAGACCTTCCTTCTCAGCCAAATGTGTATCTTCACTTCCAAAATAGTTAATGCTGGCCGGGTGCAGTGACTCATTCCTGTAATCCTAGCACTCTGGGAGGCTGAGGAGGGTGGATTGCCCTGAGCTCACAGGTTTGAGACCAGCCTGAGCTAGAGCGAGACCCCCATCTCTAGAAATAGGTGCCTGTGTCCCAGCTATTTGGGAGGCTGAGGCAAGAGAATTGCTTGAACCCAAGAGTTTGAGGTTGTTGTGAGCTATGAGGCCATGGCACTCTGCCAAGGGTGCAGAGTAAGACTCTGTCTCAAAAAACAAAAAAATGTTACCCTAAGAGGCCAGATGCTTATTCTGAAAATATTATTACACAGAATTCAGATTCACCTTTGGGATCAGTCTTCAGAATCAAAGTTGGCTTGTTTCCATCCTGTCAGTCAGTCCTCTTTTGTTACAGCTTCACCTTGTTTGTGACCCCCACTTCTCCCATCTTCCCCACAAACCATGGTTCCACTTGCCTTTTAACAATTGTCTATTGGAAGTTCTTGAGGAGATCCGGAGGAGAGAGAGGATCTCTGCAGGCAGTATGCAGTGAGGCGCTCAGGAGTGGTCTGAACCATAGCATTGCCCTTGGAGGAGCATCCAGTCCCTAAGATAACTGCTCTCAAGGAGGCAGCCTTCCCCTGCTGAACTACGTCTGGTCATAACTGGACGAGGAGTCTTTGGGGTACCATCCAGGGCAAGAAACCCTAAGCCACCACTTCCCATCAGGTGTTGAGCCATGCAGGCCTCCAAACTGCACATTATGATTCATCCCTGGAGTGAGTATGGCCATGGGAATCCTGGAGTCTTCCCCACTGGGCAGGGGCGCTCAGACAAAGCCAGGGAAGCTTAGTGACATAGGCACCCATAGACGGTAGACCAAGGAAGGGGCTTCCCATGGTTACACTTTCCGAGTAGGGAGCTTGTGTGCTGGGCCAGGGCCAGGTCCCTTAGAGAATAAAGGCCTTCCCCACATCTACAGTGGGACCCAGGAGTCTCTATGACAGCTTCCCAGGCCACCAGCCAACACAATGTGGAAAACCTAGTTTCGACCAAACAGCAGAAGCTTTGACCACAACAAAGCAATTTGAGGAAGAAATCTCTTAAGTCATCACTGCCCTTTTTTCTCTCCATAAAATGTTCACCATTCTTTGGTGCTTCCTAATTCAAGCAGCTTGACTTTAGGGAAATTACAGAACCTGTGAAGCCACTAACGTACTGTGTGACTTTGTGTAAGTCACTCACCTCACTGAGCCACCTCTGTTTCCTCATCTGTGAAATAGGCATAATAGTAATATGTAACCCTACCTACCTCACACCAGACTGTTGTGAGGATCAAATGAAATTATGTACAACACAATATAAATGATAAATAACTGTTACTCTGTTGTGTCTGCTTATAAGGGGAGAAACCACTGATCTTAAGTGAGACTGGCTCCAGTTTGAATCCTGGCTCCATCTCTTGCTCTATAACCTTGGACAAGTCACTGAGCCTCTCTGATTTGTTTCCTCATTGGGTAACAACCCCCACCTCCCAGGTTATGCAACTTAAATGTGTTGATATATGTGAAAATTCCTAGCTAGGTCTGGTACATAGGAGCTCAGTAAAGGCTTGCTCTTTCAGGAGCCCGAATGGTGAACTGTCATGCCAGAAACAAAGAATCCCAAGAAAGTACAGTTTAACCAGCTCTGTTAGAGCACTAGGTGTGTGGGCCCCAAGGATGGGAACAGCCACAGATAAATTCAGCTAAATTTGCCTGGAAAAAGCTTAGGGTTTCATGGTATGCTATGGGAACTTAGGAAAAGACAGCTTCAGGGCTTTGTGGGTAGTCAAGCTGGACCTTTGGGTAGGTTGAGTTTTTTGACAGAAGAGGCAAGAAGGGAGCCATGGGCACAGGGAAGGGCAAGAGCAGGGAGCTGGCAGCCAGGCAGAAAGGGTGATGGAGGAAGGGTATGCATTCACGTATGTCCCCAGCACCAGGCGAGTGACAGGTGGTACGTTCACTGCAATCTTTGTGCCTACATCTATCTAACTTAGGTGAGCTCAGCCATCTGCTTAGCAAAACTGTGAGAAGAAACACCAAGCAGTGCCAGCTGTGCCATCCCAATGCACAGTGAGTTTGCTTGAGTGTGAACCAGGAGGCAGAGATGTGCTTCTTGTGAGACCCTCACTGCCCTGAGTGAGACCCAATGATGATGTCATCTGGACTCAATTTTACCTTTTACATATAGCCCAGGACTTTGTCCCAGCTGAAGGGGCAATGTCGGGCACATATCACTTACTACCTCTCTGTACCCGCCCTAGGTGCGGTCCCATGCATGCAGAGAAATAGTCAGAATGGATGCTCAAGGGAACGGTAAGGCATCTTGGTTTGACCACTTCATGGTCCTACCTCAAAATGGGGTCTTTGGGGCAGCATCTGTGGCTCAAAGGAGTAGGGCACTGGCCCCATATGCCGGAGGTAGTGGATTCAAACCCAGCCCCAGCCAAAAAAAAAAAACGGGGTCTTTGTATGCTTGGAGACCAGCAGCAGCCAGCATCTCAGCCACCACTCTGATCTCACATCTTCAGGACCTCCAAAATCCCTTTGCCTTTTTATGAAGGGCCAAGACTCATGACCCTGTCCTGCCTTTGGGCTACAGCTCCCAGTGCAGGAGTGGCCAAGGTCTCTCTCCTGTCTACATCTCGACCTTGCAGCCATTCTGTTTCATAAATTGCTGTGCAGACAGAATTACATAGCATTTGTGTACCTGCCCATTTATTCACCCCAAACTTCAGCTTCCTTTTATAGATTACTCCTAAAATAGTCTATTGTGAATGGGGACCTAGCCACAGTCAGCCTTGAACCAATGTCTTGGTTCATGTGGCAAGAGCACCCACTCATCCCTTTCTTGAACTGCAGTCTTTTGATACTGACCACTTGTGTGTCTGCCTGTGTCCCTGGGTGTTCAGGCTGATGGGGCAGTTGGCAGGGAAATGAGACCTGTGATCATCAATCAGAGCAAAACAACCTTGAGAACAGCCCATCAAAGGGAAGAGCCAGGACCTGTGTTTAGGCCCTGCAGGGTTCTGGTTCTGGCAGCTTCATCTATCCAGACATCCCAGTGATTTTAGTCTCCTTCAGAACCTTTGGGACAGTGTGGTACCAACAGAGCTGTGCAGTCTGGTGACACATTCACCCCTGTCTGGATCACATGGACCAAAGGGGACCCTGGGGAGAAATGTCAGCCTGTAGAAGCCAGAGGATCACTGAGCAACCCACAGCACCCAGGACCCTACCCAACACGAAGGACAGAAAAAAGCTTTGGGGTGGCACTGTCTGCTCTGGACAGTCAGAGTGGGCTAGCTCCAGTGCCCACTCCTCACTGAACTATATCCTGGTAGGGCAGTGAGGACAGGGCCCTGTCTTTCCCTTTGCATCATCAGAGCGTAGCACACAGAAGGTGCTCAATAGGCCCATTGTGATGGCTCAGCCTGTAATACGAGCACTCTTGGGAGACCAGGGTGGGTGGATTGCTTGAGCTCAGGAGTTCTAGGCCAGCGAGAGCAAGATGCTGTCTCTACTAAAAATAGAAAAACTAGCTGGGAGTGGTGGCAGGCACCCGTAAGTCCCAGTTACTCAGGAGACTGAGGCTAGGGAATCACTTGAACCCAAGAGTTGAAGTTGCTATGAGTTACAATGATGCCACAGCACTCTACTCAGGATTACAGAGTGACACTCTGTCACCAAAAAGAGAGAAAAAAAAGGAGATAGATACTCAACATACATTAGCACAGCTGGGCACAGTGGTTCATGGCTGTAATCATTGCCCTCTGGGAGGCTGAGACAGAAGATCACTTGAGCTCAGGAGACAGCCTAAACAAGAGCAAGACTCTATCTCTACTAAAAATAGAAAAAAGTAGAAATTAGCCTGGCCTTGTGGGGCCCACTTATAGTTCCAGCTACTCTGGAGACTGAGGCAGGAGGGCCACTTGAACCCAGAAGTTTGAGGTTGCTGTGAACTGTGATGCCATAGTACTCTAGCCTGGTGCAACAGAATGAGACTCTGTCTCAAAAAAAAAAAAAAAGTTGTCAGGACTTCTGGCACCTGTAGAATAGGACATTTTTATCCCCAGAATGACCACTCTTGCTGAAACTCCTTCTTGAACAAAAGTCATACCCAAACTAAAGTAGGCTAAAGAGAGCACAATTTGAAAATCAGGCTGCTGGGAACAAAGCCCAGCCTTGCCATTTAAAGGTTATGTGGCCTTAGGCAAGTTACTTAACCCTGCAGTTTCTCTGTCTGTAAAGTGGAGATAACAGTATTCACCTCATAGGGACGTTGTAAGGGTTTGATGAGGTAATACATCTACAGCTTTTTGAATAGTGCCTGGAATAAGTACTGCTGGAAGGCTATATTACAACCATTAACATGACATTTTCTGTCCTCATCTTTCACTGCCGTCCTTCTTGCCCACTCCCTCAGTGTCTTCTGCATAGTCCATGTGGATTTCCCTCTCCTGACCTTTGCCAAACCACTCCCAATACTCACAGTGTCCCACACTCGCTCCTCTCCAGTGACCCATATCCTGTCCATCCATAATGGGTGCCCTTCTTACCCTCCATCTGCCCTCTCACTGAGCCCTTCCTTTTTTGGTCTTCTAGTGCCCTTAGATCTGAGAAATAGATCTCATCACATGTTCTGTTCATATAGACTGAGTGCTTACATACCCCCAAAATTCCTGTGTTGAAACCTTACCTCTAAGGTGATAATACTTGGAGGGGCAGCCTTTGAGAAGTGGTTGGGGCTCGGTGCCTGTGGCTCAGGTGGCTAAGGCACCAGCCACATACACCTAAGGTGGTGGGTTCGAATCCAGCCTGGGCCCACCAAACAACAATGACGGCTGCAACCAAAAAATAGCCGGGCATTGTGGCAGGCGCCTGTAGTCCCAGCTGCTTGGGAGGCTGAGGCAGGAGACTCTCTTGAGCCTAGGAGTTGGAGGTTGCTGTGAGCTGTGATGCCACACCACAGCACTCTACCCAGTACCCAGGGGGACAGCTTGAGGCTCTGCCTCAAAAAAAAAAAAAGAAATGGTTGGATCATGAGGGTGGAAATCTCAAATATGAGATTAGATCCCTTAAAAAAGGGGGTCCCCCAGGGCTCTCTTGCCCATTCCACCTCTTTACTGAGGACACAGTAAAGAGACAGCCATGTATGAACTGGAAACCATAGCCCTCAACGGATACCAACCAAATCTGCCTGTGCCTCGATTTTGGACTTCCCAGCCTCCAGAACTATGAGAAATATTAATACACTTCTACCACCAAGTTTATAGTATATTGTTATAGCTTTCTGAATGGACTAAGACATTCACAAACTCTATTTTTTTTTTTTTTTGAGACAGAGTCTCACTTTGTCACCCTCAGTAGAATGCCGTGGCATCACAGCTCACAGCAATCTCAAACTCTTGGGTTTAAGTGAGTCTCTTGCCCCACCCTCCCAAGTAGCTGGGACTACAGGCAGCCGCCACAATGCCCGGCTATTTTTATTTTTTGGTTGTCTTTGTCACTGTTGTTTGGCAGGCCTGGGCTGGATCTGAACCCACCAGCTCTGGTGTATGTGCCTGGCGCCCTAGCCACTGAGCTATAGGCGCCAAACCCACAAACTCTATTAAACATCTACTATATGCCAGGCCCTGGCTAGGCTCTGGAAAATCAAAGATGAGCCCTGTACAGTCTTTCCTTGGAGAGTCTGGTGGAGGAGAGAGAGAGGCAAACAAACTCCAATATGGGACCAGTGCTAAGGTAGAAGTCTGTTCTAGGGAGAGTGGATCACAAAAATAGGATGGCCAGCTTTAGCAACAGCCCCTCAATGTAGATAGTTTATAAAGTGCTTTACTTCCTTTTCTTCATTTAATCCTCACAGCAGGGCTTTGAGAGAAGTTGTACGGAGAGGTGCTTTTTTTTTTTTCTTTTTTTCCGCAGATGGGAAATTGAGGTTTGGGGAGGTGAAATGACTGTCCTATAGTCACTCTACATGTAAGTATAGTGCCTGGCTCATGGTAGGCCCTAGCCTACACTAAATTGCATTAAACATCATTTAATTCAAGTTAAGTGGCATAGCCGAAGTGAGAACCCAGGCTGAATCCTTCCTCAAGATGATTTCTTCTCAACTGTGAGGCCAAGGACAGAACCAGCCTTCCAAGAACCAGGACTCTGATCCAGGCTTCTCCACTGACATTCCAGGTGGCCTTGAGCAAATCACCTCATTGTTCCTGGTCTGAAACCTTCCTTGGCAACATGCAGCAAGATAGAGTTGTTCTCTACCAGCCAGAAGTATCTTCTAGCCGGAGCAAGATGGCAATATGATCTTCCTACCCACAGAGACATGCAAACAGAGGGCCCCAAATCCTAGATGGGGGCTTCCTGCTGGGCACTGGCCTGTCATATCTTCTCCCATCTTTTCATGCTGTGAATATGAACTGGTGGAAGTAACAGTGATGGAGCAGCACTGTAATTGCTGTATTTTCCAGCATGAAATGCTAGATTGTATTAAGTGCTGCTGGGCATTGAGCAACTGGGCAAAGTGGAATCACTCCAATGGCATGTCACATGACTAATACTCTCATGAGCATAAATGGTAAACTGTTGTGAGGGGGAGGCTCACTCCACAAAAACATGGTGCTTCTCACCTCCTTAGAAGAGAAGCCAGGTTAGAAAAGCTGAGACCCCCCACAACCCACCATTCCTGAGCAGAGAGAGGTTCTCCTTTATTTGGCTAGTAAGAGAGAGGGAACTAGTAGGGATTGTAAGAATGTGACCTTCTTTGGCTATTTTGGGCATAGAATCTGAAAATGTGCTGGGAGGAAACATAACTGACCATCACAGGTAAAGAGGAAAGATAACTGACTTTGAATACAGCGTAGCATGTGCCAACTCTCGCTTTACAGTGGCAAGAAGTGCTACTTTCTCAGTCTCAATGACTTCATCCATGAAATGGGGATAAAATACCCGCCTTGCCTACCTCAGAAGGTGATTATAAGGATTGAAGGAGAGAGCACATGGATAGTGCCTGGCTGCCTCCACACTGGACAGAGCTCTTCTAAAGCAGGTACCACATCCCATGCTCTATATCCTCAGCCCTGACCACATTGCCTCCAAAGGAGAGGTTCTCAGCTCACATTTGTTGGATAAGTGACTGAACTCCACTGCTTTGCTCACAGAAAACAGGTGTGGAGAGGTGGAAGTAATTGTCCTGGTCCACAGCCAGGGAAGGAAGAGCCAAGGCTGGACCCGAAGACCCTGACTTCCAGCTGTCTCTCTCCCCTACAACACCTTGTGTGTGCAACATTCGGCAAAGCCCTCTTTGTTCTTTGGGGCCTTTCTTCATTCAACCTCTTGGTTGATGACTAGTGACTTTGGAACAAGAACTTAGGTCTGCCAGACTCCAAAGCTATAGGCTAATTTTACGAAAGCCACCAAAAGCTCTCATGGGGCCTAAGTGGCATTTTGGGTCTGTTTCCCAGCCAAGGGTTTAGCTAGTTCTCTGAGTGATGAGCCTCAGTTAGGATGACCTTTCACCACCCTACTTCCCTGCAAAGTCTGATACTGAATAGCAGCCAGCATCTGAGGACCCAGACCAAATGACCTGCCTGCCTCCCCTGTGGTAGCTCCTCACTGCCAAAAGCTAAGAAATAGGATATACTGTCTCCATCAACTCTAAGACGCATTTTTTTTCAGATTTCAGCATCTCTGAAGTGAGGATGAGGCTTAACAATTGACAGTATTTTACAATTATAATTGATAGACATTTATTCTTATATGTTGGAACATAAAATAAACTTGTATCTTAGAAATGTCTGAGATGAAATAAAATCCAGCATTGGCCAGGCAGGGCAGTATCACTGCAGGTCTGTGCATTGTTTTCCCTGTTTATTTATTTATTTAGAAATTGATCCTGACTTTATCTTTTTAAGTATTTTACCAGAAGTTAATGTTTTATTTTGAAATATTAAGGTAATGCATATGTTTCAGGTTACATGTAGTGTGCTTGAGTCCTGGCAATAGGTGTGCCCATCACCCAAATAGTGTTCACCCATTAGGCAGACTTTTGTGCCACCCCTCCCAGGCCTCCAGTGATTTCCACCAAGTTTCACTTCCCTCTGTGTACCTGTGTGCTCATTGGTTAGTTCCAATTTCCCTGGGCCATTTAGATCCCAGGGGCTCACTTCCTTCTGAGCTCATTGTGCCTTATGTCACCAAATGAAAAAATAGCCAAAGTCACAAAGGGGGACATCTACAAGCCAAGGAGAAAGGCCCTCACTAGAAACCAACCTACTGACACCTCAAAGTCTCTGCTTCCAGAATGAGGCGAAATTTTCTTTTCTTTCTTTCTTTTTTTTTTTTTTTGAGACGGAGTCTCACTTCATCGCCATTGATAGAGTGCTGTAACGTCATAGCTCACAGCAACCTCAAACTCTTGGGCTTAAGTGATTCTCTTGCATCAGCCTCCTGATGGGGGCTGATGCACCTGTAGCTGCACCTGTAGTGCACCCAGCTGGGACTACAGGTGCCCGCCACAATGCCTGGCTATTTTCAGAGATGAGGTCTCTGGCTCAAGCTGGTCTCGAACCCATGAGCTTAGGCAGTCCACACGCCTCGGCCTCCCAAGTGCTAGGATTACAGGCATGAGCCATTGCGCCCAGTCCAGAGAAAATTTCTGTTTGAGCCCCCAGTGTGTGGTACTTTGTTACAGCACCCCTAGCAAACTAATCCAGAGAGAATGCAGACACAGGGAAGAGACTGAAGAGGGACCTTGCATCCAGGCTGTTGGCTCCACAGCCCACTCTTCCACATGGCCTCCACCCAAAGCAGTGCTACCGCCTAAGGTCACCCCTACTTCCCACTGCCCAGGCTTCCTAGGGCTCCTCTGGTGGCTACTCTGCCTCTAATTCCTCAGTTGAGTATGGAGGGTAAATCCAGGAGGGGCCTCTGTGGGATAAAGAGGAAAACAATGGACCACGATGGTGGGGCTGAGAGCAGAAACCACACACAGATGCGCCCACAAGCACGCATGTGCGTTCCTACACACACACCGCCTTGTATGTGTTCCTGTCTCCTAGAGCAGTGTTCTTCTTGCCTCTTTACACTACCTCAGAATTACACCATAAAGGCAACCAACCCCACAATCTGATGTGAGTCCTGTCATTTAAAATCCTGTGCCAGGTAACAACCACCACTGGGTGGGCACCAACGGGAGCATTGTCTATATGATCTCTTTAATCTTGACAACAAGCTGAGAGTTCACATTATAACAGGCATTTTCAAGTGAAGACTCTAAGGCCCAAATAGATGTAACAGCCCAAGGGAATGAAGCCAGAAAGTGCTGCCACTTTCATGAAACCAAGTCTATATGATGTAGAATCCCAGAGCTACCAAGCTGCACAATTCTAGGGACTCCATTCAAATAAAATAATAACATACAATATGACTGGCACTCCCAGAAGCTGTGCAACCTCAGCCCTGTAAGGCCCCTCTTTTCCCAACCTCCTAGTGTTTCTGATCTAAGGATAGAGAAGCCAGCTCCTAAGCCCCTGTGGGGCAGGCACTATTAGGCCCTGGCACACAGACCTGAGCCTGTCTTCTTAGCTGGCATCACCTAGGTGGGAAGACATGCAAATAAACAGTTTTAACTCACTTGAATCTCACCATGTTAGAGGGGCAAAGAGGGGTGAGGGAGAGCTGAGAGAACTAAGGGCCACATTGAAGGGGACACAGGGTATGGTCAGAGATGCCTCTCCAAGTAGGACATGCATGTGATGGCTTTTGAAGGATAAGTAAAAGTTTCCTAGGCAGACAAAGCAAAGAAGTACATTCCAGCCATAAAGGACATAATGTGCAAATAACAATAGCTGATATAGATTACACACTCATCATGTATCAGGCATGATGCTGGGTACTTTTCTTGCAGCATCTCATTTAGTTCTTGTAACAACTCTATGTGACAGGTGACATTACTAGACTTACAGATGAGGCTCAGAGAGAGTGAGTAATTTGCTCAAAGTCACACAGCTATTAAGATAGCTATTAAGCGATAGGACCAGGATTCCAACCCTAATCTGCTGTCTCAGGAGCCTGTGCTCTTATCTCTACCACATTACTATTTTTGCATACAATTAAGAGTTAATGAAACAACTGTAATATTTCCTTAATAATTTCTCTGATTTTCCTAATTGTTAAGTGTAGTCAGCTCTTTCTCCTGCCTTCTCTGACTAGAGGATGTGGGAAGTGTCAGGTCCTGGGATGCAATAGACTCATTTGGCAGTGAGATGGGACAAGAGAAGACATTCCTGGAGCTTGTTTACATTTGGAAACCGTTAGGGAGTTGTAACATTTTCAGTGTTTTTTTGCTTTGCCTTAAAGAAAATCCAGACAAACCAGAAAACATTTCCTCTTCTAAGGCCCCACCATCTTAAGAAGAAGGGAGGAGGAGGAGGATCCATTTCATGAAGTCTGTCCAAGTTGACTCAGTGCCCTGCTGGCCAAAAGCCCCAGCTTGAGTTTGAAGTGTTTTGTTCTGCTGTTTTTGAGGACTGGGTCAGCAAAATATATCCCAGGGTTGTTTGATTGTTTTTCCCTGTTGCCTCATGACTTCCAGACAAGACTAGCAAAAACTCACTCTCCCACCAGCATTCTCAAAGAAGTCCTCTTTAGCCTGAAATGTAAGACAGAATTAAGAAAGGCTCAAAGATGCACAAAGGCTTTTCCAAATGTTCCATGCCCAGGCAGGGTAGTGTGAAAGAGAGCAGGGCTGGGTGCCAGGTCCTGAGGTCTGGCCTTAGCTCTTTCTCTCACCTGCTGTGTAATGTGAACAGGTCCCTCTGCCTCTCTGGACTGGGTTTCTTGTGTGTGAAGCAGTGGAGTCAGTTATTTGTTAAACTTGTTTTGTTTGTTGAAAACATGAACAAATGATCTTTCACGGTAAAGCACTGTGCTGAGGGCTGGGGATACTGAGCCCGTTTCAAGAGCCGTGGTCCCTATTTCAAGCGAACTCTCAGCTCAGGGCCGAAAACAACCAGAAAAGAGAACAAAGTAAGAAAGATTGCCTTTCCCTGATTGGAGAGGCAAGTGAGGTCAGGGATGGAAACTCTGGGCTAGATCTTATTTTATTTACTTATTTATGTATTTACTTATTTACAGTACTTTGAGTTGCTGTTTCATGAGCTGGGCTTTAAAGGGCAAGTAGAGTTCACTACAGCCAGAAACTGGGAAAGGGCATTACAGCAGATCAAAGGCTCAGTGATTGAAAGAGCAAGGTGAACTATGCAACAGAGGCACTGGAGAGCAGTGGCTAGGAATGGTTAAGGGTCTGGGCAGACTGCCTGGTTTCAAGTCCTAACTATGTGACCTTCCACAAGTTATTCTACCTCTCTGAGCCTGATTTTCTTATCAGACAAATGAAGATAGTAATTCTACTTACTTGATAGGGATTTGTAAAGATTAGATGAATTAATGGATATAAAGTACTTAGAGCAATGACTGGTACCTTTTACTCAATGAATGATAATCATTACTATTATTACTATTATTCTATGCAGGTAGTCTAGGCTAGAGGCTAAAAAAGCATAGTGAAACCGGATTATCAAGAATTTTGTATGTCAAATGTTGATTTGGTCCAGTCACTGTTCATCTGGCCTTGGAGATACGGCGCTAAATCAGAGCCATACCTGCCTCTAAGTAATTGCCCCAGAGTAGGGATGCTACGTGTATGGAGGGAGGGAAACAGCAAAGGTGGAATGTGCTGGAACCAACTCAATGCAGGCTGTGCCCTTCACCATCATGTAGCAATTATGTAACAGACAAGAGGCCTACCCTGATGGACCCTGCATTCAAATGTGTATAGATAACCTCCACGTGGCACAGCTATAACCAAACTTGGACAGCTACCGAGAATTTCCCCAGGGCTCAGCAGACAGCCAAATGAAAATACACATTAACCACAACATGAGCTAGAACATTTTCACATGGTAAGGTCTACTCTTCTTCAGCATTGAGCCCCCTCTGTCAGGCCTCTCTGCCCAGCCCACACCGTGTGTGTGTTACAGGCCATGTTCCAACCCCACCCCAAAGTCCTATTTAGCCCATTTAGACAAATTTGGAGTCCCAACCCCAGAAAGAGACCCAGAGTGACAACTCGTCTTTCACTTGCCTATCTCAGGCATACCGTTCACATTGATTTTCTCTCTTGTACTCAACTATTCTCTCTCAATTGTCACAGAGAATATCATCCCTAAAAGTATTCAATCCCTTAGGGTAATAGAAGATAAACTAATTATAGCAGAGGTTATCTGGTTGTCCTTTGATATCCATTTTCCCCTATATCTTCTAGTAGTAGAAACATGAATTTTAACTAGGCACTTGGCCACCCAATAGAAAGACTTTATGTCTTGGCCTCCCTTGCAGCTAGGGAGGCCATATGACCCAAATCTGACCAACAAGGTGTGGGGAGAAATGGTGTGTGTGAGGGAATGCACCCGTCTTCATCCCTTCCTTCTTTCTGCTGTCTGGAATGGAAGACATGTGGCAGGAACAGCCATCTTGGACCATGATGTGAAGACCACATGCTGAGGATGATAAAGCCACAATAGAAAAAGAACCTGGGTCACTGTTATCACGAGTGATCCATGGGCTGACTGCCTCTATACTTTCTCCTATGAGAGAGAAAATAAATGTTCCCTTAGTTGGTTAGGGCTGCTATAGCAAAAATAGCATAAACTGGGTGCCTTGGACAGCAAACATTTATTTTTCACAGTTCTGGAAGCTGGGAAATCCAAGATCAGGATGCTGGCAGAGCCAGTGTCTGGGGAGGGCATTCTTACTGGTTTGTAGTTAACACTAATTGACTAATCTCCTCATGTGGGCTCCACTCATGACCTCCAAAGACCTCAGCTGCAAATACACTACTGTGGGGAGTAGGCTGTCAAACATGACTCTAGGGAGGAAATAAACATTCGGCCTATAGCATCATGATAATGAACAGCTAGGGATTGGACGTTGGGAAAAGATTATGTCATGCTGCAATGGAGATGGGGGTTGAGATATTTGTGACAGTTTGAAAAATATATACCTCACTGAGCTGAGTGGAAGATGTCCAGAGTTTGTTCCTGTGATGTCTCACAAGCCCAGTACAATATATGGTACTTCCTCACATTATCCTAAATATTCCAAGGGGACAAGCCTTCTTAGAAGATCTAGTGAGGGAACACATTTCTACTGATTAGAGACTCCTGCTTTTGAACCAAGCACATACTCCAATTTGGACCCCAGATGCCAAGGCCATTGTAGATACCACTCAAGCTAGGACTGCTGACATGTTGCACAGTAAGATTGTCCCCCACCTGTACCCCTTCACATTGGTATACTACTGAGGCCCCAGCATATGTCATGGTCAGGCTAGGAAACATGCCAAGAGAACCTTTGTACATGAACTTCATTCATGCTCTTTATTCATTCTATTGTGCCAAATCTTCCCAATTCTTTAAGCTCTCTCTCAAATGGCCCCTCTTCCAGGCACTGCTAACCTTAGTTCCCCCCTCCTGAGGTCCTATTGTTATTATTAATAACAATATTGATTCATAAAGCCTTTACACAGATCCAGGCACTAGGCTAAGTTATTGTTTTGTTTTGTTTTATTTTTGAGAGTCTGGCTCTATCACCCAGACTAGAGTGCAGCTACATGATCATAGCTCACTGTAGCCTCAAACTCCTAAGCTCAGGTGATCCTCCTGCCTCAGCCTCCTGAGTAACTGGGACTACAGGTGTGCACTCCATACCCAGCTAATTTATTTTATTTCTTGTAGAAACAGGGTTTAACTATGTTGCTCAAGCTGGTCCCAAACTACAGATCTCAAGCAATCCTCCCACCTCAGCCTTCCAAAATGCTAAGATTACAGGCATGAACCAATGTGCCTAGACCTAAGTTATTTTTTGTTATTGTTGTTGTTTTTAAGAGACAGGGTCTCACTTTGTCACCCAGGCTGGAGTGCAGTGGCATGATCATAGATCCCTGTAACCTTGTCCTAGATTCAAATGTCCTCCCGCCTCCATCTCTGAAGTAGCTAGGACTACAGGGGCACATCACCATGCCCAACTACCTTTTTTAATCATTTACACAGGTGGAGTCACCATCCCCAACTGAGTTGTCTTGACTGATATTTTTATCTTTGGTAGAGACAGAAGTCTCAAATTCCCAGGCTTATAGGCATAAGGCACCATACCCAGCCTAGCCTTAGTTTTTTACATACATAATTATTTAGTTGAATCCTCACCATAACTTTCTGAGCTAGGTGTTATTATCTTCATTCTGTAGGTGAGAAAACAAATTGAGAGAGGTGGAGCAGAGTGCCCAAGGTCAGAGAGCTGCTAAGTCACTGGGTCAGGATATTGATGCAGGTATAACCACTGACCCCACCGGAAGTGAGTCCTTCTTCTCATAATTCCCTTGACCCTTTACCTGGCCTCTTTTAGGGCAGGATAATTTCCCAGATCCACTCCAGCACTGGTAGCCTAGGGTCCTGGGATAATCAGAAGGTGTGTCAAAGGGCCACAGGACCTTCTTGGCAGCTCTTTGAGAAATACTACCAAGGCCCTTTGGTGCTGGGCTCTTTTCTAAAAGCCTGTCTTCCCCCTAACTCTGCCCTTTATGCAGGATGCATCTTTAGAATTCCTGGACTCAGCTTCTAAATATTGATTGTTTGTAGGAGCAAGTCAGCAATTTGTGGTTTCCCGACAATGGCTCTGTATTCTATTATAGGACTTGGCTTGTTTGCATTTCCATCATCAGGCTGGACAAAGGCCCAGGTCTGGCCTACCCTTTTGCCCGATGACCCAGAGCTATTCTGGTTTAGTCTCATAGTCAGGTCATTTGCGCCAGCCCCTCAAAGTGGGGACCATAGGACAAGGCAGAAGCCCAGCTCTGCTGTCAGAAAACTAAAACCCAAACAAAACTGTAGCTCTTGCTCAGAGAAAGGATCATTGTGGTGCCTGTTTTTCTAAATATCCATTTTCTTACTTTAAAGCAGCAGTTCTCAACCTGTGGGTCGCAACCCACAGGAACTGTATTAAAAGGTTGCAGCATTAGGAAGGTTGAGAACCACTGCTTTAAAGGAAAACAGATAGGTTTATATCCAGGGTGGCAGTGTTGATAAGGGGATGGGAAAATGAGCACCCTCATATACTAGTGGTTAGATATAAACTAATGCCATCTCTATGAATGAAATATGTTTATTGGCATTTCAAACGTGCACTTCTTTTTTTTTTTGAGACAGAGCCTCAAGCTGTCGCCCTGGGTAGAATGCTACGGCATCACAGCTCACAGCAACCTCCAACTCCTGGGCTCAAGCAATTCTCCTGCTTCTGCCTCCCAAGCTGCTGGGACTACAGGCGCCCCCCACAACGCCTGGCTATTTTTTGGTTGCAGCCATCATTGTTGTTTAGCGGCCCGGGCTGGATTCAAACCCAGCTCAGGTGTACGTGACTGGTGCCTTAGCCGCTTGAGCCACAGGAGCCAAGCCCAAATGTGCACTTTAATATAGCACTTACAGATCTAAAATTTATCTTACAGATAGTCTTGCATGTTATGCAAAAATGTATGTATGTACAGATATTTATGTTTTATTTATAATAGCAAAAAGTGTTAGTAATCCAAATGACCATCAATTGGGGAATTATTAAATAAATGTTTAGCCACACAGCGGAAAACTTTGTAGACATTTTTATTTTATTTTATTTTATTTTGAGACAAAGTGTCACTTTGTCATCCTCAGTAGAGTGCCATGGCATCATAGTTCATAGAAAACTCAAACTCTTGGGCACAAGCCTTGTGTCAGCCTTCCAAGTAGCTGGAACTAGTTGCCCACCACAGCACCTGGCTATTTTTAGAGATGGGGGTCTGGCTCATGCTCAGGCTGGTCTTAAACCTGTGAGTGCAAGGAATCCACCTTGCACTTGGGGCAATCCACCAGCCTCAGCCTCCCAGAGTGCTAGGATTACAGGCAGGAACAATTGCACCTGAACTATACTTTTTATTTATTTGTTTATTTATTTATTTTATTTATTTATTTATTTTTTGAGACAGAGCCTCAAGCTATCCCCCTGGGTAGAGTGCCATGGCATCACAGCTCATAGCAACCTCCAACTCCTGGGCGCAAGCGAGTCTCCTGCCTCCGCCTCCCAAGTAGCTGGGACCACAGGCGCCTGCCACAACACCTGGCCATTTTTTGGTTGCAGCCATCATTGTTGTTTGGCTGGTCCAGGCTGGGGATTCGAACCCGCCACCTTAGGTGTATGTGGCTGGCGCCTTAGCCACTTGAGCCACATGTGCTGAGCCTATTTTTTATTTTTTAAAGACAGTCTTACTCTGTCACTCTGGGTAGAGTGATGTGGTGTCATCATAGCTCACAGCAACTTTAAACTCCTGGGTTCCAGCAATCTTCTAGCCTCATCCTCCTGGGTAGCTATGACTACAAGTGCCTGCCACCATGCCCAGCTAGTTTTCCATTTTTTAGTAGAGGCAGGGTCTCACTCTTGCTTAGGGTGGTTTCAAACCCCTGAGTACAAGGAATCCACCCACCTTGACCTCCCAGAGTCTTAGGATTACAGGCATCAGCCAGTGCACCCATGCTCAGACTTTTAAATAAAGGAGACTATTTTCAGTAATCTGGGTGTCCTTCATCCAATCAGTTTAAAGTCCTAAAGAGCAAAACCGAGTTTTCTGGCTTGCCGCCTGTGGCTCAATTGGCTAAGGCGCCAGCCACGTACACCTAAGGTGGAGGGTTCGAATCCCCAGCTCGGGCCCGCCAAACAATGATGGCTGCAACCAAGAAATGGCCAAGCATTGTGGCAGGCGCCTGTGGTCCCAGCTACTTGGGAGGCGGAGGCAGGAGACTCGCTTGCGCCCAGGAGTTGGAGGTTGCTGTGAGCTGTGATGCCATGGGACTCTACCCAGGGGGATAGCTTGAGGCTCTGTCTCAAAAAAAAAAAAAAAAAAACAAGTTTTCTTGGGGACAAAATTCACCTGTGGACTTCTATGTCAGCTCCTACTAAAATATTTCCCACCTGCTGGCCTGCTTTATATATTTTGAATTTGCCAAGCCAGCCCCCACAAGTGCGAAAGCCACTTCCTTGTAATAAGTAAATAAATATTTACATACACAGCACAAGTTCTGTTTCTCAAGTAAAATCTTGACTGATACAATTCCTGAGATCAAGGGCTAATAAATTACACAAGTGGGAGTTGAATTCAAGTCCATCTGGCTTCAGAGGATTTGTCTCCCTTCCAGATGCCAAAGTAAGCCTGACAAAATACAAATGGGGGCTCAGCACTCATAGTACAGTGGTTACAGTGCCAGCCACATGTACCCAAGGTGGTAGATTTGAACCCAGCCAGGGCCAGATAATCAACTGCAACAAAAAAAATAGCCAGGTATTGTGACTTAGTCCCAGCTACTTAGGAGGTTGAGGCAAGAGAATCGCTTAAGCCCAAGAGTTGGAGGTTGCTGTGAGCTGTGATGCCACGTACTCTACTGAAGGTGATATAGTGAGACTCTGTCTCAAAAAAAACACAAATGGGCTCACCTACCCTCACACGAATCCCTTCATTGACTCCATCACCTATAGGATAAAATAAAAGCTCCCAGCATGACTATGACTATGTTTTTCAAATCTCTTGGTTGCAAGTGACAGAAAATGCAACTCTTAACTTGCTTAAGAAAAAATAAAGAGAGATTTGTTGTCTCATGTACTGGAGAAAATCAGAGGAAGTGCTAGTTTCACCAGGAACCATAGTTTTTTTCCCTATCTCATAGCTTTGCTTTCCTTTTTTTGTTTTTTAAATCCCTTTCTTAGCTGTGTTGTTCCCTTATGGCAGCACAGTGTCCACTTCAGCTTACTCACTTCTAGTTCCAACCCCCTAGGGGAAAAGGGAACCCATTTCTCCCAGATCACAAGCAAAAGTTGTAGGAAAATTTAAGTGTTAGTGGCTCTGATTGGTTTCATCTGGTCGTGTGCCAGTGGCATCAGTGACATGCCAAGCATCCTTTCCTTTGTTTTTTTGAGACTGGATATTACTCTGTTGCCTGAGCTAGAGTGCAATGACAACATCATAGCTCATAACTCTTTAACTCAAGCAATCCTCCTGCCTCAGCTTCCCAAGTAGCTGGGACTACAAGTACATGCCACTAAGCACAACTAATTTTTCTGTTTTTTGTAGAGACAGGGTCTTTACAAGATGATGGAGCCCATATAACGTTGATTCAGAATGAGGGACCTACTTTCAGTCAAGGAGGTGGTGATTACAGGATCCACTCCTCTTACTGTATACTTTATTGCCTGAAAGGATTATTACCAGCTAATAACCTTTCTGCCAGTTAAGTGCCAGCTCAGAAACAAATCCAGTGGCAATGATGAACAGGTTATTGCAGTAACTATGATCTGTTAAGGGTAAGACAACTACAAGGACTTTGGGGAGGAAGATCATTGCGCAAGAAACACAGGCAAGCCAAAGTACTGGCTGAGAATGAGTAAAACCTGGATTGGGTAGAGGAATGAGATGGTAATGTCAATTACAGCTTTGGGACCAACTGCAATGGCAGGAATTGTAACTTGTTTCACTAATTCTCTTGGATTGTTAAGTGTGAGTAGGAATTACAGCCAGCAGCCACATGGAAGAGGATGCTATGACAAATTGATCTTAGAGGAAGGCATAAGTGGGCTTAAATGGTACAGGGGTGGACTAGGTTAAACACCTCTTGGGTCTCACTTCCAATCCAGTCTTCCAGTCACTGTGCAGTGCTGGCCACCTTCATGCAAATGCTACCTGATAGTGCCTGGCCTCAGGCCTGCCCTGTGCCTCTCATTTCCTGTCTCCCAGCCTCTTTGAGCTGCCACATATAATGCCTGTGGGAGCCCATCTAGCTCTCATTTACTGGAAACCTAAATGTTCCCTAGAGCCACTCTTAATCAACAGGAGAGGGAAGTTGATGGATAACCTCTTCCTACTTCCTCCTCTTGTGCAAGACAGTCCTTAAATGCATTTCACATAGCTTCTCAAAAGGTCTCACATATTTGAGCCATAAGCTGTCCTTAGTGGCAGCCAATATCTTACCCTTATATTTGCTCTACCTATTTCAGTTTTTCTTTCCCTAGCACTGCTTCCTGAGATCACAGTAACAAATTAAACTACTCACACATAAGCCTTTGTCTCAGGCTCTGCTTTTGGGAGAATTTAGGCTAAGACAAATGCTTGAAGATCTTAATCAGAGTTGAGAGGCTATTTCAGAGTCCTACCTTTAGGACAGGTTGGAGTCAGAAGTTTTCCTTCATTGAGCTCCAAGATTAAACAATTCTATGGGTCATTAAATGTTATCTACATCAGCAGTACCTTTGCTCTTAAAATATTTTGCTTTCATCTTTATCCTGATTGATATTGTTGGGTATCATGAAAAGTACACACAGATCTTTTGCTAATCAGCTTTCTTTAGAATTTGAGTATTTAATGTGTGCCCAAGACAATTCTTCTTTTCTCAATGTGTGGCACAGAAAAAAAAAAGGTTGGCCACCCCTGAACTGTAGAGGCTAGATAGTGGAAGAGATTTTTTTCTCTTTCTTATATAATCCTTCTGCAGAACATCAAATTGGGAGCCTGGAAGTAGTATAATGGTCATGTTTGTAAATGCTGGTATCTGATGGGCTAGTTTGAATCCTGGCTATGAATCGCTCACCATCTATGGATACTCAAGCAAGTTCCTTAACCTCTCCAGGGCTCAATCTCCTCATAACATTTACTTAAATAAGATGACTTATATATCACATTTAGCTCAATGTTTGGTATCCACTAAGTGTATACTAATAATTATTATTCATATCTTAGTTCACTTGGAGCGGAGCGCCAATCAAATCTTTTAAGATTCTGTGGGTTATACCTGTTTTTGCCTTCTCTTAAGTTACTTTAAAACCTCTAAGAGCAAAAATTACTGAAATGGGGGGTCCTAGCCCCAATGACAAAATATAAGAAAGGAGCTATGAGACACCGTTAGCACCCAAATTAAAATCTTAATTATTGACCCAGTGGCTCAGTGGTATCAATGAGCTAGGAACAAATCAGTCAATCCTTGAAAATTCTTGCCTCTGAGGACTTGTGATGGACAGCTCCAGTTGAAGGCCCCAAATGGTGAAAAAGCCGCTATGACCAAAGCCTTCCCATGAACACTGCATGGGGTTCCTACTTTCTTCAGAAAGCCTATAAAAAGTTGCAGGAAATTCCAGAGGCAATGAACCTGGTAAAGGAAGTAGGTGTGCACACATGCATGTAGGAACACACAAATGTACACACATACTCCCGCAAGAGGGCTGGACATAGGAAAGGACTGCTGAGATCTAATACATAAAGGGGAGGGGAGTGACATCCAGTTTTACTAAGGCATTAAAGAAGGGTGAAAAATGCACAAGTGTAGTTGAAGAAGAATCATGAACTGGAATAAGTCCAGGTTGACCCTCTGCTTTGAAAGCATTTCTTAACTAGCAGGTGGGTTTTAATAATAAAACCAGGTCAGTCAGGTCCTCACTGTGAAGCATCAGATTGCAGGTGGGGATTAGAATGAGGTGTGATTGGTGGAACGAAAAGGAATAACAAGAAGCCACCTTCTCATTTTTCAACTGAGGTACAAAGAGGGAAAGTGGCCTGCCCATGTTATATAGCAAATAGAGGCAAAACTTGGACTAGAATTAGAGCTATTACCCTCAGCCTCTGTTTTTCTTTTCTTTTCTTTTCTTTTTTTACATAGCAAAGATCCCCAAGAAATTCATTTTTTCTTTTCTTTTTAATTTGTTTGTTTCTTGGTTAGCATCCTGATTGGAGGACACAAGCAGGGATGCAGAGATGCAGGCATGCAAACAGGAACCTGAAAGTCTGGAAGCAAAATTCAACTGTCTGATCCAAAAATCCAGAACCAGGATTCTAGTCCCAAGAGGACTAGTGAGAGAAAAGAATAAAGGGAGTCCCTACAGAACCAACGTACAGGGCAGCACCTGTGGCTCAAAGGAGTAGGGCGCTGGCCCCATATGCTGGAGGTGGCAGGTTCACACCCAGCCCTGGCCAAAAACTGAAATAATAACAATAATAATAATAATAATCTTAGTACAAAGACTTGTACTTTGGCTCGGACCTGGAGCCAGCTTAGTAAGAATTGGGTTGAAAGTCAGAGAGGGAGTAGGTTTTTGTTAGTTTGTTTTGGTTTTTAGAAATGGAGTCTCACTCTGTCACCCAGGCTGGAGTATAGTAGTATGATCATAGCTCACTGAGGCCTCAACGCCTGAGCTCTCCTCCCTCCTCAGCTGGGAGGAATAGTTGGGACGATAGGCCCATACTTCTGTGCCTGGCTAATATTTTTTTTAATATTTTGTGGAGATGGTGTCTCAAACTCCTAGTCTCAAGCAATTTTCCAACCTTAGCCTCCCAAAGTGCTGGGATTATAGGCATGAGCCACTGCACACAGCCTAATTCTTTCATTTGGTGTTTTTCGATAAATCACTCTCATCTATCATCAATTCATTTATTCAACAAATGTTCCTGAGGGCTTACTATACTCTAGGTTCTGCGCAAGGAGTTGGGGTGCCTAAAATGAATCAGATAAGACGTGATTCAGACCTATGGGAGAAACGCTGTTCTGGACTGAATGTTTGTGCTCTTCCCACTCCAACTCATATGTTGAAATACTAACCCCCAAGGCAATAGTGTTGGGAGGTGGGGGCTTTGAAAAGTAATTAGGTTATGAGGGTGAAGCCCTCATGAATGGGATTAGTGCCCTTATAAAAGAGAGCCCAGGGAACTCTCTCACTCTCTTTTCACCACGTGACCTTACAAGAAAAAGTTGGCCATCTGCAGCTTGGAAGGGAGCCCTCACCAGACCTTCTTCCTGGCATCCTGATCTCAGACTTTCAGCCTCCAGAACTGTAAGAAATAAATACTACATATCTGTTGTTTATAAGCCACCCAGTCCATGGCACTTAGTTGTAGCAGCCTGAGCTAAGACATGCTTCCAGTTAGGTAAGATGAGGAAAATTATTATTCTAATTATTGGCCCTAGAATTACTCTTTGGAAAGGAATTGCCATTATTTCGAAATAACATCTTGATAAGCTCTTGGGTAAAAAAAGAGGGAAAGAACAGAAAGTTCTCTGGAACTACATGAGAAAGTTTTGGAAGAGGCTTGTTGCTGCAGAGAATGAGGGAAGATCAGAGAAACTGGAACTGCACCAGTAAAGAACAATGAAGGGGATACCCGATGGCCAATGAGGAGGCTAGGCAGACTCCTAGAACTTGCTGTGTGACCCAGGTCTTCAGTAAAGTTTTCTGTACTCACAAATACTGCGTATGGCCAGATTTTACCTGGAAGGCAGTGAAGGAGCTAAATCTCTCATCTAGATTACAAAGGAAGAACATAGCCCACAGTGAAGGAGTAGGAAGTCCAGGAGAAGAGGCAGTGTGAAAATGTGAGCCTCTGCAGGAATGTGAGGGAGGCTTTGGCTTCCACAGTTGTAAAATTGGGAGTAAAGGTTGGGTAAAGTCAGTTTTGCCTAGACCTGAAGAACCTTGGAGGCCTACCTGTCATTGGGGTTACAATTGTAAATTCTACCATATAAAACAAACCTATACACAGTGCTTAGGGAAAATGTCACAGATCATTTGACTTGAGTCATGAGAGATTGTCATAAAATAAAGGAAAGGGGTATTTTGGGAAGAAGGAACAGCCCTGGCAAAAGGCACAATCCCTGGGAACCATAAAGAAGAAGAGTGAGAATCTCCATGTTGCTAGGATAGGCTTAGTGGGAAGAAGCAGGATGAAGTGAAGCTGGAAAAGCACGTCAAGAAGGGCTGGAATGACAGCTTCAGCTTTTTCCTGTAGACAATGTGGAGCTTCTGGGAAGTCCGGAGGAAGACCCATGTTGGAGAAGCTGGTGATACAGCAGCAGGCTAAAGATTTGATTATTTGTGACCTTTATATCTTGTGCCCCTTTCTATCTTGTATATGCCTCTAATTGCTGTAGTTATCACATTCAGCAATTATGTGCTACATGTTTTGAGAGACTATGAGCTCCAAGGCGGCTGGAACCCTGTAGGTGGCTGCATAATGTAATATTAGACAGTCCCAGATTCAAATCCTACCTCCTCAGGCTTATCAAGTGTTCTTGAAAAAGTTATTTAACCTCTTTGAGCCTCAGTTTCCCCATCTACAAGGTAAAAATAATCATAGTACCTACCTCAAAAGATGGTTGTAAAGATAAAATGGATAGACACACTCAGCATGGTGCCAGTATACAGCAGGCCTTAGGCAAAGCAGTTCTTGTTCTTATTCACCCTTGAACTCCCATGGCCTAACACAGGGCCTGAACATCTTGAGGGATCTGTTAGGAGAACATAGAAAGAGGAAAAACTGTTGACAGGGAAGATAAACTAGACATAATAAATGGAGGACCCTTCCACTTCAAGATTTGTTGAGTTTTTTCACCTAGAAAATCCCTGATATCCTAAGAACGTATCTGAGTCATCTAAGATAGTTTTAAAATATGGCAAAAGGCCAGGCACGGTGGCTCACACCTATAATCCTAGCACTTGGGAAGGCCAAGACGGGTGGATAGCTTGAGTTCATGAGTTCAAGACCAGCCTAAACAAAAGAGACATGCTGTCTCTATTAAAATAGAAAAACTGAGGCAAGACGATTTCTTGAGCCCAAGAGTTGGAGATTGCCATGAGCTATGACATCACGGCACTCTACCCAAGGCAACAGCTTGAGACTCTGTCTCAATAATAAATAAATAAAGAAAATATAGCAAATTCAAATACCTCTTCATATTTAAAAAAAGAATATAAATATTGAAATTGAAGAAATAAACTTTTAATTATTTACAAAAACAAATAAATGGCAAATTCTTTGCCATTTCTCCCGTTAAGAGGTGGTGTCTAACTGTCCTCCCTTTACTTCTAACAAACGGAAAACAGCAGGCTTTGCAACTTGCTCCTTGCTTGCTCTTGGATCACTTGATCTAGCAGTGACCAGTTGCTTTGTCCTGAGGACAGGCAAGAAGCCCAGGAAAAAGCCCACATGCCAAGGATCTGAAGCCTTCTGCTAGCCTTGGAAGTAGATACACCAGCTTCAGTCAAGCCATCAGTTGACTAGAGCCCTGATGTCATCCCTCCCAGCTGCAATCTCATTACAGACCCTGAGCTAGAACCACCCAGCTAAGCTGCTGTTGAATCCCTGATCACAGAAACTCTGAAATAATAAATGTTTCTAGGCCAAGTTTTGGGGTAACTTGTTATATGGCAATAGATAACACAACATGTGAATACAATACTGTTCATTTAAAATTTTGAACTTGAGGCCAGGCACGGTGGCTCATGTCTGTAATCCTAGCACTCTGGGAGGCTGAGGCTGATGGATTGCTTGGGTTTAGGAGTTTGAGACCAGCTGAGCAAGAACAAGACCCCACTCTACTAAAAAGAGAAAAACTAGCCAGGGATTGTGGCAAGAGCCTGTAGTCAGGAGGCTGAAGCAAGATGATCCCCTGAGCCCAAGAGTTTGAAGTTGCTATGCGCTATGACACTATGGCGCTCTACTCAGGCTGACAGAGTGAAACTCTATCTCAAAAAAAAATTAAAATAAAAATTTTAAACTTGGAATCTGACTATTTCTGACTATAATTGCCCTCCAAGTGACATTATGAAAAATCATTCTGAAGTATAAAAACATATAATTTATTGGATTGATCATATTTGGTTCAAGTTCCAAAAAACAAAGCAATTGAAAATAAAATAAGTCAGCTTGGCACCCATAGCACAGTGGTTATGGCATCAGCCACATACACCAAGGCTGACAGGTTCTAACTCAGCCCAGGCCAGCTAAAAGAACAGTGACAACTGCAATAAAAAATAGGCGGGTGTTGCAGCGGGCACCTTGCCCAGCTGCTTAGGAGGCTGAGGCAAGAGAATCACTTAAGCCTAAGAGTTTGAGGTTGCTGTGAGTTGTGATGCCACAGCATTCTACCAAAGGTGACATAGTGAGACTCTGTCTCAAAAAAAAGAAGAAGAAGAAAATTAGAACAAGTCACCAAGCTCTCAGAATCCATAGAGTTGCTGAAGTCTGTGAGAGCAAAATCTGAGCACTGCTGTCTCAGAGAGAAGCTTGTAGTGGTCAGGAGAGCGTCCTAGTCCCCAGCAATGCTCAGGAACTAGAGCAGAATGAATTAACTTTGTGGAAAGGATACAAGTCAGGTCACAAAACTTCACCAAGTTGTGTATTGTTTCATCTGCTCAAATGTTTCTAGCTTGAAGACCCTATAAAACTGACATTGGCCCTTTTCCGCAATTTTTTCCCAAGTTCCAAATCTACTTATCTGGGTAGTATACATTGGGAGGAAAGGGGGGATTTGTGGGTAGGAGAGACTTGGCTGGAATTGTTTTAGACATTCACTCCATTCAACAGATATTGAGCATATATGTTGTCTTATATATGTAGGTATAGCTGCTACAATAATAAATAATAAACAAGATCCCTCTCCTCATGGAAGAGACTGACTTGTAAGGAAATTAGATCATTACAGACAATGTAAAATTGCACTCACCTGACAGGTGCACAGGGCAGGGTAAGGGGAGGTCAGTGAAAGTTGCCATGGAGAAGCTAAAGGATGAAGAGCTAATCTAGCCAAGGAGTGGAGAAAGAACATTCCAGACAGAGGGAACAGTATGTGTAAAGGTGCACTGACAGAAGGGAACACGTCTAGAGTGGCAAAGGTGGGTGAAGAAGACTGGACGAATGTGAGAGGCATCTGGAAGGTTAAACAGACAGGCCTGAGCAATACCAATTAGAGATGCTTTTAGCTGGAAGAACAGATAACCTGACCAACTGGTGGCTCAAATACATAAGAGTGATGTGTATGTTTCCTCTCCTAATAAACAGTCTGGAGGTAGAAGGGATTTGTTTAGCAGCCCCATGATGCCACAGCCTGCATGAGGTACCTTTTCCTCATGGGTCAATCCAGCTTTTTGCCTCAACAAGTAAGAAGAATGAGAAAAGGCAGTTGGGGTTGGTGGCTCACACCTGTAATCCTAGCACTCTGGGAGGCCGAGACCGGTGGATTGCCAGAGCTCCTGGGTTCAAGACCAGCCTGAGCAAGTGCAAGACCCTGTCTCTAAAAATAGCTGGGAGTTGTGGTGGCCACCTATAGTTCCAGCTACTTGGAAGGCTGAGGCAAGAAGATCCCTTGAGCCCAAGAGTTTGAGATTGCTGTGAGCTATGATGCCACAGCCCTCTACCAAGGGTGACAAAGTGAGACTCTGTTTCAAAAAATAAAATAAAATAAAATGAGAAAAGGGCCAAAATTTATGACAACTGTCTCTCTCCTTCTCTGTCTTTTTTTCTTTTTTGGTTAAAACAACTCAGCAAAATAAAATTCTGGTTTATTGTTGAACAACATTGTTTCCTACATACATTAAAAAGGCCCTCCAAAGAAGTTACTGGAATGCTCCAAATAAGCTTGTTGTTTTTTTAAAAAGTTTTTATTTTCATCTTTGAGATTCTAACAAACATGATTATACCACAAGTAACATCAGAGGCAGGGCAGAGATAGCCAGCACGGTGCCATACACATAGTCCCAGCCCCTCAGGAGGCTCAGGCACTTGAGGTTCAGAGTTCCAGGTGGCAATGCCCTCAGATGGGGCCTATGACAGTCTCTGACCTCAGAGTGTGCTAGCTTTCACCTGCCAGGAGCGACTGCATTAAAACTGGCTGAGCCCTAACAATATGTACAAATATATAAGTAAAAAACAAAAACTGATTTTCCTTTTTAAGATACTTTAAAGAAAAAAATGCAGAGCCATGGAAGTTTTGGTTCTTTTTACCTTCTCTGTTCCAAGTTCATGTTGTAGTCTTGGAGGAGGGCAAGCCTCTCTACCTAAGGTGACCATGGTTAGATTCTGAGAGATGAAGTGGTGGGTGACTAGGTCAGGATGACCTTTTTTAAGTACAGCTTTTCCTTTTTTTGCTATCTAGTCATCCTCATCAGCTTTCTGCCTGCATCTTGGTGACAATATTGTCCTCTTCATCTTCAGCTGTCTCACCCTTCTCATCTTCATCTCCATCCACCTCCTCTTCTTCACCATCTTCACCTACTTCACTGTCAGCCTCCTGCTCCCCATTTTTCTCATGCATTCCCATTAGCAAGGGTGTCTTTTCCATTCTCCACCTCCTCCATAAATTCCTCCTTCTCCTTAAAGTCCTTGGGGAAGATTTTGGAGCTGCTGTCTACAGGGTGGCATCTGACTTGGTGGGGCACACTGCTGATCTCATGGAGTGGATTAAAAAGAAACTGAGCATTCAGAGACTTTAGTGCAGTGGTTCTCAACCTTCCTAATGCTGTGACCCTTTAATACAGTTCCTCATGTTGTGATGACCCCCAACCATAAAATTATTTTCATTGCTACTACATAACTATAATTTTACTACTGTTATAAATCATAATGTAAATATCTGATATGCAGGATGGTCTTAGGCGACCCCTGTGAAAGGATTGTTTGAATCCCAAAGGGGTTGTGACCCACAGGCTGAGAACTGCTGCAGTGATAAAGCTGCCAGAGTCTGTAGTGGTAGAGCTGGACCCAGAACAATACAAGGATGGCTTCTCAGAGGAGCCAGTCATAACAACTCTCTTATCAGGAAAGGAAAATCTTTCCCAGAAAATCCCCAGCAGACTTTTGCTTCAGACTTACTAGACAAAACTATATCATTGGGCCACTCCTAGCTGGTAGGGAAGCTGGAAAATTAGCTGTTTAATTTCCTAGACTCTTTTTTTGTTGTTGAAACAGGGTCTTACTCTTCATCCCAGCTGGAGGACAGTGACATTATAGCTCACTGCAACCTCAAACTCCTAGGCTTAAGAGATACTGCTGGCTCAGCCTCCCCAGTAGCTGGGATTACAGGTGCATGCCACTATGCTGGGCTAATGCTTTTAAAATTTAGGGTTTTTGTTTTTTTTTTTTTTTTTGGTATGTGGAGGCGGTGGTCTCAAACCCCTGGCCTCAAGCAATCCTCCAGCCTTGACCATCCAAACTGTTACGATTCAGGTGTGAGCCACTGAGCTTGGTCAATTCTAGACTCTTCAGAAGAAATTGAAAAGGAAAAGGGGGGTTAGGAATGGGTGTGGGGGCGGCTCGGCGCCTGTGGCTCAATTGGCTAAGGCGCCAGCCACGTACACCTAAGGTGGCGGGTTCGAATCCCCAGCCCAGGCCCGCCAACGATGATGGCTGCAACCGAAAAATGGCCAGGTGCTGTGGCGGGCACCTGTGGTCCCAGCTACTTGGGAGGCGGAGGCAGGAGACTCTCTTGAGCCCAGGAGTTGGAGATTGCTATGAGCTGTGATGCCATGGCACTCTACCCAGGGGGAAAGCTTGAGGCTCCATCTCA
>CAUYQV010144340.1:0-43042 GCA_963574575.1 Galagoides demidoff
TTTTTTGAGACGGAGCCTCAAGCTATCCCCCTGGGTAGAGTGCCATGGCTTCACAGCTCATAGCAACCTCCAACTCCTGGGCTCAAGCGAGTCTCCTGCCTCCGCCTCCCAAGTAGCTGGGACCACAGGCGCCCGCCACAACCCCCGGCCATTTTTTGGTTGCAGCCATTGTTCTTTGGCGGGCCCGGGCTGGGGATTCGAACCCGCCACCTTAGGTGTAGGTGGCTGGTGCCTTAGCCGATTGAGCCACAGGCGCCAAGCCGATACATTGCATTCTTGTGATACTTTACTAAGAAGAATATGTTCCACCTCTATCCAGGTTAATACAAAAGATGTAGTCTCCATCTTTTAGTGGCTGAAGAGTATTCCATGGTATATATATACCACAGCTTCTTAATACATTTCTGGATTGGTGGGCAGTTAGGTTGTCTCCACTATTTGGCAATTATAAATTGAGCTGTGGTAAACAGTCTAGTGCAAATGTCCTTATGATAAAATGACTTTTTTTCCTTCTCGGTAGATGCCTAGTAATGGGACTGCGGGATCAGATGGGAGGTCTAGTTTGAGTTCTTTGAGGATTCTCCATCTTCCTTCCAAAAAGGCTGTATTAGTTTTAATCATCTAGCAGGGTAAAAGTGTACCCTTCTCTCCACATCCACGCCAGCATCTGCAGCTTTGAGACTTTGATCACATTTTACTTTATCCAGTGACGTGAAGGCCTTCTGTGAGGGGATCTTAAATCTTTGAACCTACTTATTGTAAGAAATCCAAAATAGGTGCAGGATGACACTTTGGCTTAGCCTGGGACACTGTTGCTTCAAGACTCTGGGTTTCTATTGGGGGCAAGAGTTTGGGCAGACTGGAAAATATGCTCTTGGACTGCCTGGTTCTCAGCATGGTTCCAAGGGCCCCAGAGCTGGACCAGAGCCACAGTGCAGGCTGTCTCCCCATCTCAGCCACTGCTGTCTCCCCTGTCCTAGCCTTTATCCATGGAAACAAGCTGATGGTGGCCAATAATCATTATTATTTTGGAAAATTTTGCTCATAGTGTTGAATTTCCCATCAGATTAATCTAGAAGAAAAGTTTTAGACTCTTTATATACTATTCTCTGATTTAATTTTCTCTTTCATTCCTGCTCTTCCCCTGATATGACTGTTTCTGTTTTCTTTATTCTTAACCCCCCACGCAGCACCACAGCTCATTTCTCTTCTGTCTACCCCAAAGCTATTTTCTACATAGAACACTATTAGTTTTGTCTATTTCTCTTGCAACCATTAAATCTTACTCCCTATAACATTTTCCCTTCCACCTACATTTTTCTTTCAAGTGATTTAAGATCTGACTGTGTTTCTATAGTTTTACCTTTAGTTTGAAAATTTCCCCATTGAAATGTTATTGTTTCAATTTCAAAATGTCTAGAGGATTTAAAATATCTCAAGGATGTTCATAAGGTCTGTGTTAGAATTTTCCTACGTTAGATATTCAATTCCATAAGGATATTAAATTATACACACATTTTTAATTCTAGAGAATGGGGAATATTTGGGAAATTAGATGCATTTTCTCAATTTATAAAAAGAAACTGTTGAACACTGGAGTAAAGCACAGGTGGCATATTCAAATTAGCAGATAGCTTTCATTTTAAAAGAGAAGAGAGAAATATTTATGTGAATTTCTTCAATTCACTTGATTCCCTTCCAGGCCACCAAATTAAACTATCCTGAATATCATCACATATCAATTACAGAGCTTTGCTTCTGCAGCACAAAATTGTTTCCTCTATTCCTTTGATCTCCTGTCTTTGAATAATTCACTATGGCTTGTTGTATCCAGCCCTATTCAAAAGTCTCTTCAAATTCCAAAAAAGTTTTCTTAATTTTAGAAAGTCCATATGTTTAGCTTCTGTTGATACATGTTCTCTGGAGACATAGTTAAATGGATATAGAAAATCTGCCTGTGGATAAAATATATTTTTTCACATATTTTTAAATGTCTAGGGGAAAATAAAGATCAAAATGCAAATTCCTTGTTTTAAAAAATACATTATATTGTGTATATTTGAGGTTTACAACATGATGTTATAGGAACATGTAGACAGGAGTGAAGCAGAGAACGTATCTCTCATCTCACGTAGCTACTTTTTTGTGTGACAAGAGCAGATAAAATCAAAATTGAAATCTCATTTAGAAAATTCCCAATAGAACTTTATGAATGTTAGTCCTCGTGTTGTACACTGGAGCCCTGGATTTGTTCTTCTTATATCCTTTGTATCCTTTGACCTACATATCCCCATGTCCTTCCCTTCCTCACTGGTCGGACCCACTATGTCATTCTCTAGCTTGGTGTATTTCAGCTCTCTTTTTTTTTTTTTTTTTAAATATTCTGCACACATAAGCAACCTCATGCAATATTTTTCTTTCTGTGTCTGGTGTATTTAACTTGGTATAACATCCTCCAGGTCCATCAGTATTGGAGCAAATGGCAGAATCTCCTTCTTTTTTTAAGGCTAAACATTATTTTTTAAATATATACACACCACATTTTTTAAAATCTACTTTTTTGGCAATGGACATTTTAGGTAGTTTTCTTATCTTGGGGACTGTGAACAATGGTGTAACACGGGGGTGCATATTTCTTTATGAGGTGCTGATTTCATATCCTGTGTGTAGCTATCAGAAGAGGGACTGCTGGTCATATGGTAGCTCTATTTATAACGTTTAGGGATTTACATACTGCTTTCCACAATGGCTGAATCAATCTACATTTTTATCAACAGCATACTGAGGTTTCCTTTTCCTCATACCCTTGCCAACATTTATTATCCCTTAGCTTTTAATTCATAAAAAATACAAATGTTTTAATCATAGAAACGTTGAACTCATATACATACTTGGTGAGGGCACTTTTGGAAGAAAACACCTGTGCTTATTGAATACTCCCATAACTATTACTGGTTCAGACTGAGCTGTGTGGCATTTTTATTTTCCAATATGAGCAAATACACATGTATCTCCTGAATAATGATGAATTTCCATGACACTGCCTCAATGAAGCAGTGAAATCATAGCATGGAAAGACAGGGAACTTTGAGGACAGGGTTAAAAGAGGATTGAAATGGCTCAGGAGATGTGGACTCACATCTTGGCGTAGCTACTAGAGGCTTTGCGAATTTGAAATCACTTCTGACTATGATCCTTCTTCTGCACAGATCAAAGTGATCAAGTAAATGACCTCTTCTTCCAGCAGGAAGACTCAACCTTCACTAACTAGGTAGTGTGGAACTAACCCGAAAGCTAAGCATTTTCAAGATATGTCACTGGAAAGATTAGGAGAAAGCAATTTAGATTTGTCTTAAAATAACACTATAGCAATATTCCCATCCTTTACAATTTTGAGAATTACTTGTCATGGTTCAATGTATGTGCTCATCACTCAGGAAAAGAAAAGCCTGTATCTCCACCAGTGTCTGTGTCACAGCATGAAAGGACATTAGAAATAAGTAACAGAAAAGCCACCAGTGAGCCTTTATTCTCTTAATGATATGGCTTTGGAACATTACATCGTTCAAGTGAAATTCTTCCCCAAAACAAAAAGAGTACCTAAAACGCACATTTATGAAAGGTCTCCACTTGATTACTTAGAACTCTACACTGGCCTATTTTGCAGATGAAGTTTGGTGAGAATCTTTTTCTCCAAATGAAGTAAAATCACTTATTCTTACTAGATAGAAACTGTTTTAAAAGATTATTTTTAGTCAAAATGTAAAGTATGATTAAGATGATACTGCAGCATCATAAAATAGACAGGCTTACTGAGGGAGGAAAAGAGATAGCCTAGAATGAAATATCCAAATAGCTCATTTTACTTTTTGTAAAATAGATGTCATAGTTAATGGTGAAGGGGATGGTTAAAAAAGTGCTGTAGGACAAGAGGCCCTCAGTAGACTGCCATGATATCACAGCTCACAGCAACCTCAGACTCTTGGGTGTAAGTGATTCTCTTGCCTCAGCCTCCCAAGTAGCTGGGACTGCAGGTGCCTGCCACAATGCCCGGCTATTTTTTGTTTCAATTGTCATTGTTGATTAGCTGGCCAGGACCGGGTTAGAACATACCAGCCTCAGTGTATGTGGCTGGCGCCATAACCACTGTGCTACGGGCGCTGAGCCCTTTCATGCATATTAAACCAAATGGTAGATTGGCAGGACTTGAACTTCTTAATTTATCATTGAAGATGAATAAAATATTAAAGGAAAACATTCCTGCTTTGCTGTTTGTGACAAGACTGATAGGATCTTGGCAGTGTAGACAGGATTGAAGCTGCCTCATTTTTTAGAATAAAGGCAGCATCAATTAGAAGACAAAAGTATTTCCTAGCAAGTTCATTTAATCTCAGAAATGGATTTAGAACAGCGCCACCCCACTCCACCCCCCAGCAGTGTCACCCTTTCCAGGCTGTGGTCCTTGTCCTCCTCCTCCTTCTAGGATGCAGCCACAGCTTGCCTCACCTGCTAAACTTCTTCTCTTTGTTGAGAGGTGCGGGTTTGTTTGGCCTTGTTTTGCTATCTCTTCTCTTGGTTCTATTTTTATTGAGTCCCTTAATGGTCCATAAGTCTTTATCGTTTTACAACAATATTTTCATATGGGTTCTCTTGCCTAACTAAAAAACAGTTAACAGTTTCTTCTATG
The DNA here is from genome assembly GCA_963574575.1 of Galagoides demidoff. Lineage (NCBI taxonomy): Eukaryota > Metazoa > Chordata > Mammalia > Primates > Galagidae > Galagoides > Galagoides demidoff. The sequence goes on from CAUYQV010144340.1 coordinate 4,688, forward strand.
ATTGAACCTCATTTTGAATAACTTTTCCCCCCAATAAATCCCATCCCAGAAGTACTGTAATTCCAATTCTTTTCCCCATTATCCTGGGCCTGAAAGTGGGCCACGGTACACTCTCCTCCTGCTCCGGGAGTGCCCTGCCCACTTCTCATTACCATCCCAGTATATTCTGCTCTCTGCGATGGCTCTCTTATTCTTGCTTTCTCTTTTCCTAAGATGACTGTAATACCAGAATACGAAAATTAAGAACTTGGTGGGAAAAGGCCCCAGGACTCTGAGAATTCTCCAGCACTAAAATTCCAAAGGACATTACTTTCAGAGTGGTTTCTATAATGCTTGAGTTTTCTGTGAGCTTTTAAGAGATGGCTCCATGAGCACCACACAGCAAAGGTACCAGTGACTCTGGGGGTGGGTGTGTCCTCAAAATTCTAGAAGCGTCATTTTTTATAACTTGGGAGACTTGAGGGAATTCTAGGTACTCTAAACTTCAGTTGGCTATAATTAATCATCACAACTAGTACACTGAGAGTGGAAGTGGGTGTCCTTAAAAATTATACTGGGACAACAAGCAAAAAGCATTAACAGTTATGGACAAATTTTTACTGCCTCTTTCTACATATTTGTCAAAAATACAGACCTTCCAATTTCTGACCTTCTGAGTCTGAATCTCTGCAATTACAGCATGGAATCTGCATTCTAAGCAGTATCTCAGCTGCTTACTAATTGAGGTTTCAGAATCACTAATTTAAAAGGTTTAAAAAAAATACCTAGCTATTTCTTTTTGAGTCTCTTCAATAATCTTCCTCGAAACATTTAATACAGATCATTATCAGTACAGTTTACTGAGTACATAATCTATATAGGGTGCCTGTAGCCCATACAGCACATATATGAAGTTAAAACTTAACTTTCTGCCTGACGTTTCCAACAATGCTTTTGTGCCCACTGTGGGCACCTGTAAATAATCATAGAAGTACCCTAGTAATTTTCAGAGTACTTATATGACATTTCAATTCCGTTGTGACTTCCTTCACAAACTTTCATTGTGTATGCTTTTATAATTTACAAATAACCTTGTTATAATTTCACAGACTTGCTAAGAAATGAACTTTGGAATTCAACCCATTGTCTACATTGAGAATATTGTTCTGGGATTCCGACATTGTTTTAAAATATAACTGTTTTTCCCTGCAATGTCCAGCTCTCTGGAATTTACAATTTGTCCAACTCATCTAGTAAAGCTCTCAATGAATATTCTAGCAAAGTAATTGTATTTTCTGGAGTGGATACAACAACTTTCTTACCTCTAACACTTTAGAAACCCTGTAAGGATTAATATAGATGATTTTCTATCTAAGAGAAAAGCTCCTAAAGTCCTTGTTCATGGTAATGAATAATGTCAGTATTGGTTAATGTTCTTCATAACCCTGGTTCTGCTCACTTTCATACTTCGCTTAAGGAATCCTTATCATTTCTTCTTCTTCAAAAGATCCTAATAAAAAAAAAATCATGTTCTCCATGGCATACTTCTGGATTATTAATCAGATGTCACAGACCGAGTTCTTGTCATTTTCCAGTCCAGATGAAGTCAGCCTAGCATATTGTGTGGTGGTTCAACTGAGGATGAGCATTGAAATCACTTGTGGAACTTCTTAAAAATGTAAATTCCCCACAGAGAGAACTCAAATTAATCAACAAGAAAAGAAGAAACAAGCTCATGTATAAGTAGGCCAGAGACCTGAACAGAAACTTTTCTGAAGATGACAGACAAATGGCCAACAAACCCATGAAAAATTGCTCATCATCTGATCTAATACAAGGGCTGGGGTAGGGGAATGAGGGGTGGGGGAGAGGGGAGGTGGGAGGGGATGGGGGGGGTCATGATGTATGACACACCTCTTGGGGGTGGGACACAATGACAAGAGGGACTTTACCTAACAATCGCAATCAGTGTAACCTAATTCTTTATATCCTTAATGAATCCCAATCAATAAAAAAATGCTCATCATCCCTGATCATCAGAGAAATGCATATCAAAACCACCTAACTCCAGTGAAACTAGCTCACATCACAAAATCCTGAATCTGCTGGTGTTGGCATAGATGCAGAGAGAAAGGGAACACTTTTGTACTGCTGGTGGGACTGCAAACTAATACAACCTCTGTGGAAAGAAGTATGGAGAACTAAAAGTCAGCCCTCCACTTGATCTCATGATCCCATTACTAGGAGGAAAAAAATCATTTTACCAGAAGGATATTTGCAATAGAATGTTTACTGCAGCTCAATTCACAATTGCCAAGATGTGAAATCAACCCAAGTGCCCAACAACCCAGGAATGGGTTAGCAAACTGTGACATATGTATACCATCCATAGAGTACGACTCTGCCGTAAGGAAAGATGGAGACTTTACATCTTTTGTGTTTACCTGGATAGAGCTGAAACACATTCTCCTTAGTAAAGTATCACAAGAATAGGGGGAAAAAGTATCCAATGTACTCAATACTAATGTGAAACCAATATATAATCAACTGCATGGCCACATGAAAGAAAAACACAAGTATAGTCTAGTGAGGAGGAGGGGAGAGGAAGGAAGAGGGAGACAGATGGAGGGAGGGTGATGGGGGGGGGGAATCTCACTCTGTGCACAAAGCAAAGGTGTTCAGCACGCCCCCTGGGTGAAGGGCTCAACTACACCTTGAACTTGACCTTAGAAATGAAAACAATGTAACCTAAACATTTGTACCCTCATTATCAAATTGTAAGTTAAAAAAAAGAGTGAGATTCTGTAGCTCTACCTCAAATCTACTGAACCAGAAGGCCTGGAACTGAGGCTTATGTGTGTGTGTTTTATCACCGGATTCCCAGGCGACAACCACTGTATGTCCCTCTTTGTTTAAAAGGAAACCACTGACAACTTGGAGTTTGTGTCCTATGGCACCAGAGTTTGAGCTTTAGTTTCTAGAAGACATAGTCCAATTTTTTTTCTGATCACACACACTGCGCGGCCACGTTATTTTCTCTTTGAGAGTAATTGCTCCTCTAAAACATGGGGACTCTCATTCAGGATTCAAAACTTGATTTTAGGTACTCCAATAAAGTGTCTGAATTTCCCCCTAGGTAAGACAAATCTTCTTTAGCCTCTAAAAAGAATGACTTTCTCTGAATAAGTATTTTTTATACAATCTTCTTATGCTGGTTTTCACTTAATCAAACGGATCTGACCTTCTCCATGAGGAATCATAAAAATAATCAACCTTATCCCAGAAAAACTGTCAAGTGAGACAAAAGCTAGCAGGTAATCCATTTTCACCACCTTTTAATATTTGATTTAGAAAGACATTTGTTTTGCAGGTTTGCTTGCTTTTAGAATAAAAACTTGAGACCACAATCTCTTGGAAAAAATTGCAAATCATTCCTAACAAAGATGTTGTGACCTTCTAGCGAAGCTCAATGCCACTCAAGTTGTCATGTAAGAACCAAGTTCCTGCAGAGGTAACAGTGACAGCTATTGAGTTGGATGCCAGAAGAGAAACGGAAACCATCGCGGCACTGGGTGAGTCTGTGTAGTCACGGCTGCTTTCCAGATTACTTTCTCTTTAAACGGCCCCAAGAGAGAGGTAGGGGTGAGTATAAGCTATGTTTCCTAGGAAACATTAAAGGTAAAATTCCAAGTGTCAGAATAATTGCTTTGACTCATTTGAGTTAATAGACATGACAAATGTGAGAGGGACCCAGAAAAGACACTTGCAGAGTGATCGTTTAGATTTCAGTATTTGAGAATGTTTTTAGCTATCCAGAAAGCTACCATAAAGCTCTAAACCAAATAATTTTTTATAAGACGAACTCTTCAAGTACTTTTAGAAATGATGTGATTCACAACACCTAATAATTACATAGTATTGAAACATCAGAAGGCTGAAAATTACTGCTCTAGGAGCTGTGGGATTGGGAACCAGGATGACCTGGGCAAAATAAGGCTCTTTGCTGCAGTTCGGTAAGCAGAAGTTTAGAGTAGAGGCAATATTTTTATTGTAGCTGTGCCAAGCACTGTGCCCGATATACATGGGGGCTGCTTAATTATAATTGATTAAATGAATGAATGATCAAGGGTGCCTACATAACGTTCATGAGCTGCCTTGAAAATGTCTACCTGGGTAGGAAAAACAACATGGATAAATACCTGTAAACCTATTTTTGTTACTACAGAACAGATTTCTGTAGAGAGGGTATCATTTTTCTCCTAAGACACAAAGTTTACCAAGAGAAGAAAACAGTGCAATCAATATTTGGTTTAACAGGATTCTAACGCGGTGCCTGGCTCTCTTAAAGCATTGCATTGCAGATTAGATTGGGGAGGGTATGTGCCAGAATTTTCTCTCAGGCTCCTTGCAAAAGCATCTCTTCCAATCTCCTGGTGATTCCCACACCCTTTCTGTTGAAGGCAGCCAGGTTTCCTGTCTCTTACCACAGACACTGACAAATGGGAGGAAATGTTCCACCACTCCTTCTTTTCTCTGATAGCCTTATTTTACAAAGCAAAAAATCGCCTGGAATTGGCACTTTTTAAAAAAAGGCACAGAAGCCTGATGCATTCACCTCAATGCATCCGAGGACAGGGAAGTCTCCGGCAGCTTGATGGCTGCTCCCCAGCTTCCCGGGTGCTCCGCAGGCCCCACTCTGCTTCCCAGCAGTCCTTGCATTGGCAAGGTCGATTATGCCACTCAGCCGTACCCTGCTCCTCTGCTTGCCCCATGCTCAGAAAGCTGCTTTATGATTTTTTATTTTCATTTTTGGAGATGCACAAGGATGGAAAATTTTACTCAATATGGAAAGTTCTGGGTTAGGCAAATGGAAAAAACATGTCCCCCCCTTCCTCTGGGATGTCCATATGTCTATTCTTCCCAATATAACTTTTACAGGGACCGTATTCACATGGTTCCTTTATGGCCTTAGCAATCATGAATGACAACCAGTAGAATTTGTTCAGGGTACTGTACTTTCTCCTTATTTAAATGGGAGGAAAAAACTCACCAACCTTGATCCTTTAATTCAGAGCAGATGAGGCTCAGAAAACCAATATTTTCTGCTGCTGTTGTTCCATTTAGAAATCTAGACAGGACATGATATAAAATATACTGCCTTTGTTTTGTTTTGTAAAGGCAGGTTCCATTCAAACTCATGATAAAAATTGCTGTAGTGTCAGTCTGCAAATTGCTTTCCAGTTGGAGGAGTTTTGCTTCCCATGAATAACAGGTCCCAGACGTTTCTACTCTTATGACTGGTACAGGAAATCCTCTTGTCATAGAACATCAGGGTTTGATACATTTAATAAAATTCTAGAAATCTGCCAGAGATGTACCGCTATAGTTAAGCCAGGGGCATAGTTGTTTGCTGTGAGTACCTGGGTGAACTGTCATCACAGATGTCTGTCTAAGGGTTTTGATCAGTTGAGGCACTAGAAATTATCTGATCGAACTTGACCTATATTAGATCTGTTAGACTAGTCATTTGACAGCAACATCCACGGTCCTGGCTCCCATAACATAACTTAGAGCAACAAGAACCTAAGTGGGGGAGGAAAGGATTTCCAATTGGACATAGGGGCTTGCTTCCGGTGGACATGAGTCTGACCTTCGTCGGGGAAGGCTCCAGTAAGCTGGGGCTCTTGTTAGCAAACACCCTGTAAATGTTAACTGGTTTCCCTTTTGGGGGATGAGGGAAATCTTTGTCCATTTTTCTATGATAGCGCATACACAACTAAAGCAAATGATACAGTAGAATTTTACATCAAGTTCCAAATCTAATATGAAAGACAAAGCATTACACAAGGTAAATATGATCTTTCATCTCCTTTAAGTTGCCCATAAAGTGTAGTATTCACAGTGTTGTTAACTTTGTGATAATCCTGATTAACTGAGAACCTCTGAAAGCCTGTCTGCAAATGTGCGGACATTGAAACTTTTTTGCCATCTAGAACACTGCCAGATTTTGAGGTGAATGGGGCATAGATGGGTAGAGAATCCTAGAATGGTCTCACTCAATTATAGGGATTACTTTTTTCTATTTTAAAACTAAGCCTATATGTTGATATATTTCTCCACCATGGCAAGGATTAAACAATGGTGGGGTTGCACCTCAGGAAGGTGTTGGATACTAACCTCAGTGGGTAAATTATGCAACTCTATTATTTTTAAATCATTCCTTATACAACTAGATTATGAAAGAAAGTTGAGGTCTCGTGGAACAAGGACATGGTGTAAAATCAGTTTAATTAACCATCTTTTCCTAAGCTCTTGTAGCCCCATTAGTGATGGTAGCATAGTTATTAGGAAAGAGTCTTTCAACCATAGGTTATCTGAATATGAAGGGTCCTTTACCCAAATGTCTTCATTCAAATACTGATATACTTCTCTCCAATTCTACATTGATACTTTTGAATATGTTCATCCAACCATTTATATGTACTCAAGTAGAGAATTGGATAACTGAACATTTTCTGAAGACTTTCATGCTTGATTTTGTCAATGGCTTTACTGAAGTCTGGGTGTAATTGTGCAATATTAGAGTTAGGGGTTTAGTAAACCCATCAAACAAAGAATTAAGTGTGGTGTGATTAATTTTTGGTGAACTTGTACAAGATACTAAAGATACCTGGCGTCCTCAAACTACAGCCCTTGGTCCACACACAGCCTGACTAGGACATTTATCCAGCGCACTGGGTGTTTTTGCCACTGCTGCCTGCCCTGCTTAGCAGCCAACTCATCCTGGGGCCCACAGTCTGGCCCTCCAATGGTCTGAGGGACAGTGAACTGGCCCCCTGTTTAAAAAGTTTTGGACCCCGGATATTTACTAATCCATCTAGAATATTGTTTTTGATCAGTATCTGGCTCTTGAAATTCTCTAAAATAGTAAAACTGGCAATACTGTGTTTCCCCGAAAATAAAACCTATCCCCAAAATAAGTCCTAGCAGGATTTCTATGCATTTGTTAAATATAAGCCCTACCCTGATAATAAGACCTAGTGATGGGCGTGGTTATCTCCCATCCATTTCAGGTGGGTAAGGAACACTGGAATACCTTTTATCTGCCACAGCTCCTTTCTCCAAGCCATTCACTGGTACGCGTGGTAACCGCTGTCTCAGGCATCCCACTGCATACGTGTGAACAGCTAGGGGAAAGGAGTTCACACATCACTAGTGCAAGCCAACAAGGTTGGTTCCCCTGTCAGGTTCCAGAAGAAGACGACTTAACTGTATTTGAATAAATGTAGATTGTTGTATTAACAAAAATAAGACATCCCCTGAAAAGAAGCACTAGTGTGACTTCTTGAGAAAAAAAATAAATATAAGACAGTGTCTTAGTTTCAGGGAAGCAGGGTAGTAGTTGTCTCTCCCTCATCTTTCAGCACCTTCCTTATTTCCTCAAATTCCTCCACAACTGTGGACAATAGTTTATTAATTTCCTTTAGGAGTTTTATGGATCCTGGGCTACAGTTCTTTTCACTCCCAATTTGTAGAATTCCCTCAGGAAAGGTATATGTTCTCTGCAAATGCCAGGAAGTTTGCTCCATTATCGCTGCTCAGCGTTCATTTTCAGAGTCTTCGGTAAAGATGTACTTATGTGATTTGGGGGTTTTGCAAAGTTTGTCCCTAGGACCCGTAATTTACTTTTCGTAAAGACATGAAGGATTTTTATCTGATTGCATCAAGAATGAGAACCTACACAGACCGTTTTGACCTTCGTTTGCCCCAGTATCCTACTCACTCTCAAATGGTGCAGTGCCGTTCACAACCGCCAGGTGCACACCCGCCACTTGCTCCCAGGGGTAGCCACGGACGGCCACACACGCACAACCCTGCTACTCTGTCAATGGCTTGCTTTAATGCAACCTAATAACTCCTTTCCTCCCACATCAGAGCTCCTTCCTGTGGAGAGCTGCCACAGAATTGAACAAACCCTATATACAGGTTCAGTTATATAAGTCAAGTAAGTTTTAGAGACCAGCTGTACAATATAATACCTACAACTTATCAATATGGTATTGTATTCTATGTCAGGTACTCTCGCCATAAAACCAAACAACAAAACGGAACAAAGCCACGAAAGAAAACGAAGAAAACGTGAGAGAGGATGATATACAAAGTACCTTCACGGTGCTGGAGGTATCACAGGTATATACACTTATGCCCAAATTCATCAAAATGCATACACTGAACATGTGCATTGTTTTGTGTATCAATTTCATCTCAGTAAAGCTTAAAAAAAGAAAGAGAAATAAACAACCCAGCTTCAGATAATCGTGCCTTCCCTGGGCAGCGGGCACTGTGACAGCAGGCTGCTGCGGGCACATTCCCGGCTCCATTCAGCTCTGATTGAACTCAGATCTCTCTGCCTTGCGCCCCACCTGTTCATGAAGGTTTCTACATACAGGGGTGCAAACAGCCACCGTGCCCTCAGAAAATGTCCTCTAGGGCTGGAGACCTTGTGTTTTTTTCTTGATACATAATAGACATACATATTTCTGGGGTACATGTGATAATTTGATACATTCATGTAATGTGGTATTATCAAACAAGGGTAATAAGGATATCTAGCATCTTAAATGTCTATCTTTTCTTCATGGAGGGGACTTTTTTTAAACTGTAGCTTCCCTTTTGGTAACTGTCTATGTGTGCTCACCTCTTTCTGCCACTGAAACCTGACAGACTGATTCTGCTGCTAAACTGAGACCCTCGCATGGTGCTTGGCATGTAGTAAATGCTCAGTCAAGGTAAGTGTGTTTCTCTGCCATGGTCCAAGTCTCTCCTTGGTGGTACTGCTTCATTTTATACCTTCAGTAACTGAGAGGATATGAAAGGACGGCGCAGGGAGAATGCAAGTCTCTACTCAAATACACCTCCGGCTATTCCTAACATACATTATAGTTGCATGAGTTACATGCAGTTAAGCAGTTCTCTGCTCAAAGCTTTCTGGTGGCTTCCAAGGCTCCAAAGTCCTATCTAATCTGATCTCCCAGAGTGATATCTCTGGCAGTGTCTCTTGGTTCTATCCCTCATCCTCATGCTGTTCTAGCCATTGTGTCTTCCTTGCTGGCCGCCAACACACCAGGCACAATCACACCCCAGGGTCTTTACCTTTATTGTTGCTTCTGCCTGGAATACTCTTCCTCCACAGCAGCGTGGCTCACTTCCTCACTGCCTTCAAGTCCTAGTTCAGATATTACTTGACAAGGCCCTCCACGATCACCTACTTACGACTGTAATCTCTTTGCTCAGGTATTATTTCCCTTATCCTTTTCTATTTTCCATATCTATTACTTTGTAATGTCTTATGCAGTTTACTTATGTATTATGCTTACCGTCTGCATCTCCCTCTGCAGATACAGACACACACACACACAGAATGTGGGGTCCAGGAAGACCCAGACTTTTTTCTCTTGCCCACTGCTGTATCCTGCAATGCATACAAATGTACGCCCGGCAGTAGCAGCTTGCTTAGTAAATACCACAAGAGCATTCTTTGTCTCTGCATCCATGTCAACATCTCATGTTTTTGGACTTTTTAATAAAGGGCATTCTGACTCGGGTAAGCTGGCATTTCATTGTGGCTTTAATTTGCATTTCCCTGATGACTAGTGACACTGAGCAGTTTTTCATATGTTTACTGGCCATTTGTCTGTTTTTCTTTGAAAAGCTTCCTTTCATGTCTTTTGCCCACTTTTTAATAGGGTTGTTTGATTTTTTTCTTGCTGATTTGCTTGAGTTCTTTGTAAATTCTAGTTATTAGTCCTTTATTAGATGTACAGCTTGTAAATATTTCTTCCATTCTGTAGATTGTGTATTTGCTCTGTTAATTATCTTCTTGGCCATGCAGAAACCTTTTTAATTTAATGAACTTCCATCTATTTATTATTGCTGTTGCTGTGATCTCTATTGGTATCATTTCTAGAAGAGTTTTTCCAACATTTTCTTCCAGAATTCTTATGGTTTCATGCCTTTACATTTAAGTCCTTTACCCATCTTGAATGAATTTTTGCATGTGGTGAGATTGAAAGAATATGGGTGTAGTTTAATTCTTCTGCATGTGGCCATCCAATTTTCCTAGCACCATTTCCTGAATAGGGATTTTCTGCAGTGTATACTGTATGTTTTGTTAAAGATCAGGTGACTATTGGCTGAAATGGAAATTAGTACAACTTCTTGGAAACCAGTTTGGAGATTCCTCAAAATACTAACAGGTGACCTACTATTTCTTCCAGCAATCCCACTACTAGGTATTTGCCTGAAAGAAAAGAAGTCATCTTATCCAAAGACACCTGCACTTGAATGTTTATTGCAGCATAATTCACAGTTGTGAAGATGCAGAGTTGACCCAAATGCCCATCAATTCATGAGTGGATTAACAAAGTGTGGCATAAGCAAAGCATGGAGGGCTGTGCAACCATTCAGAAGGATGATTGAATGCCTTTTGCAACAATTTGTATAGAACTGGAAACCATTATCTTAAGTGAAGTACCTAAAGAATGGGAAAACAAACACCACATGTTCTTGCTATTAAACTAGAACTAACCAGTGAGTACACATGTGCATAAGAGCAGTAAAAGTTAACAGAAGTCAAAGAGGGTAGAAGGGGAGTGGGTGAAAACCTATTACTGGGTACAATGAACACTACGTGGGTGATGGGCATATTTACTTAAAAAAACACGACTCAAATGTTATAAAAGCAATCCATGTAACCACTTAAAATGTTATAAAAGCAATCCATGTAACCAGCTTAAAAATATATAAAATGACTAAAAAGATGGGTGAATGAAGGACTATTCACAAATGCACCATGGCAGGAAAGTCAGACACTCCTGTATTTGGCCATGATGGGTGTTCACCAAGACTCGGTGGAATCAGAAACTGCTGTTCTCTGGGCATCCAGAAAGCAGGCAGCCCGCGTCCTGTGGGAGGACTTCATTTCTTTTTACAGCTGTTGATGCTACTTCATCATCCCGATTCTGAGACCAGAGTGAAATAAGGTTTATCATAGACCCAGTCTTGGTCCCGTCTATGCCATTCTGCTCAGTGTCACCAGAATTACTGGTCCATCTTAAAAAATTGATTGTGGCTGTTTATGTGCTTAAGGTTTGTCAGAGATTGTCCCAATTTTTTCTAACAGTGCATAAAACGTCTACTTTAGTTCTTTACTTTCTCCTCATATGGAGTCAGATCCGAGTACGTACAGTTCTCCAAAAATGCTAGTTTTCTGCGTCTGTGCGCATACCTTCCTTTATCAGTTCTACCTAGGGTGACCAGATGTCCCGCTTTTGGCGGGACAGTCCTGCTTTTTAACAATTTGTCCCTTGTCCTGCGGTGTTTTAAAAAAGTCCCGATTTTTGGTAACAATGCACTAATGGGCAGGAAAACAGGAAGGGAATATACAGTTTTCGGCTGCTATGTGGCAATTTTGCCAGAATATGAATTTTATATTATTTTTTGTTAATTTTATAATGTTAAGCTATAATAATAACAAATAATTGTTGAGAAGTGATTATCGAGAACTGCTTATCAAAGTTTGTATTGTTGTCAGGCCCTGCCCTGCGCCCCCCCCGCCCCCGCTCCTCTCCCCCATTTGTCCCACTTTACCAATGTTAAAATCTGGTCACCCTAGTTCTACCCTATTTATCTGGCCAGCTTCTTTGAGGGTCCTTTGAGTCCCAAGACAAGTATCTTTTCTGAGAAGCCTCCCTTGTACTGCCTGGGATGTATTAACATACTCTCTACTTAGCGCACCAAGACTTAGGACCAAATCTTGGTGAACAACACAAGATACGCCCATTTTTTCTTGTAGTTCTGTCAAATTTTAATATTTTATTTTATTTATAACCCTATTTATGTCCAACAATTTTTTTGTCTTAAATTTTATTTTGTCTGCTTTTAATATAGCTGTATCAACTTCCCTCTGCTTGGTTTTCTTGATGTATGTTTTCTCACAATTTTATGTTCAATCTCAGTGCATTATATGTAAGTGGGCCTATTCTAAATATGATTAGTTAAACACCTATTATCTGTCAATATTCATCTTCAGTATTTATCTGGTTTGCACTTAGGTTAATAGTGCATTTTTGCTTTTTCTAATCTCCTTTCAGTCTTTTTGACCTAATTAGATTTTTTTCTCTTAGCTTTTCTGTCTGCTAGTCTTTGAACTATACTCTAGAACCTCCATAGTTGACCACCTTCCTACAGTGACCACCTCCTTAAGTTAAACTAATTTTCATAGACTGCACATGCACCACATGTACATATCAGTACAGTTTGCCTAGTTCCTTATGTTGACCACCTACGGATGTTGACCAATTTGTTACGGTCCCTTGGGTCATCAACTTACAGAGGTTCTACTCTTTTTCTGCTCATCTTGCTTTCATTTCAATTCTTTCTTTGAGGACATTTTTCCTTCTTTCTTGCAACATTTTTATTCTGATAATCCCCTCCAATTTATTTGCCATTGATTTTTCAGTACCTTTTAACACGATGACAATTAGCTTTTTTCATTTATTTGCTTACATTTATATGATCACATTTGTGATTCCTTCTGGGTTTCAGGCAAGAAAGTGTTAGTGAATAAAATGAGAACTCTTGATTTCTTGAATTTGACAGATATTCCCAGAGAGGATTTTCTTTTGTTTATGTGACGTGTAAGCTTAGGTTTTGGGGGAACGTCAAGGCATCCCTTCTGGGATAATCTGCGTCTTTTAAGTATATCTTTTAGGAAAATGCATGCGTGAGGGTTTCTTGGTAATACATTTAGTGTTTTATATTTATTTTTTGGAATGGCTGAAATGAATTTGTTTTGCCTTTGTTCTTCAAAGACATAGAGTAAGTCATCTCTCAGAACTTTAAAATAATCATTTCACTGTTTTCCACATTCCATTGCTGCTGTTGAGAAGTCAGTTGTTGGTCTAATTGTCATTCTTTTTTAGGTCATTGGCTTTTTTCTCTAGCTTCTCCTAAGAGTTATGTTCTGTGGTGTGTCTACAGTGTGTATAGATTTGTTTATTAACCCACATTGGGACAATTCTGGACATTTCCCAACAATCATGTTCTGAAATAGTCTGAATATCTCACCCATATTCTTTATTCTTTTTGGAATTCTGATTAAATATAACTGTTAAACTTTATTTCACATTTTCCATCCTTTTCCCCTTTAATATTACATTCTTGCTAATTTCTTCATGCCTATATTTTACTCCACTAATTCTTAATGCTATCTAATGTTGCCCTGCACAAACACACACACACTGTAATTTTAAGAAGTTCCCTGATGTTCCCTTGTTCCTCACTTATATTTGTGGAATTCTCTTTATTTCTTTCAGATTTTATTTGCCTATTTTATGCTCTGAAAAAACCTGGTACAATCTATGCAGTTTTTTAATGGTCTGACTCTGTCACTCATTTAGCTCAGGCTCTTGAGGAATTTATTACTATTGGTGAGAGTTTTGGAGACCTGGTGTAAGCTGTGTTCCCCCTAGAGAGGATTTTCTTTTCCTTCTGTGAGATGTGGGCTTAAATTTTGGAGGAACACATAGGAATATGAACATTAATCCACACTCAGGTAAGAGGTGGCTTATAGTTATCTGTGAGAACCAAGGTCAGGGGAGATTGGTTTCTTTAGTTTCTGATTTTGTAAGGTGGTTGCCCCACCCTATTTTACTATTTATTGGTGGCAATTGTTCTCAGTTTTTGCTTCACTTGGGACATACGTTCTCACCAGCTCCCAGGCTCTGCCTCACTCCCCCTGTTCATGTGTGATCTATGCCATAAGCCGCCAGGCACCAGTAGAAGCTCATGGAAGATGCCAAATGCCTCCTCTCTGAACTTCCCTTCAGTTTAGGCTTTTGAGGAGCTCTCTCGTTTTCTAGTCAGCTCAGCGTTGCATTTTTAAAATTTTCTTTATTTTATTTTATTTATTTTTATTGTTTCAGGTTGAGGGTAATGAAGAATTAGGTTACGATGTTTGCACTTGTTCGGTAAAGTCCCTCTTATAATTGTGTCCTGCCTCCAAGAGGTGTGCCATACACTTTAACCCTCCTCCCCTTCCCTGCTCCCTCGTTCTCTCTCCCACTGTGAATTGATTTGATTTTTCTCTTATGTGGCTATGTATTGGATTGTCTACCAGCTTCATATTAGAATTGAATACATTGGATTCTTGATTCTATATTCTTATGATACTTTACTAAGAAGAATGTGTATCTATGAATTTTTTAGGTGATGCTATATTTTCAGAGTACCTGCTCCATCAAAATTTTAGAAAGATAAAGTCTCTGTTATAGTATTCTAAATTTCCCATATTTTAACGTTTATAATGTTTCATTTATAATGACATTCTTTTGTAAACATCAATTAAATTTTCTCTCTTCCAGTTGATTGTGTTCGTTCATCTTAAGGGTAGGAACTCGTACTCAGTCAAGGATATTATTCAATTTCTGTTATTCACTATGCACTCATGCAATGAGATAGTTGGTATGCGTACAAAGGTGGTCTAAATTGAAATGATCCCTGCACTTGAGAGGCTAAGAAGTTAAAAATGAAAGCTAATATGTGTTGAGTAATTTCTAGTTTATAATTGTCTAGTTGTTCTGAAAAATGCTCTGTACTTATTATTGTCCATGTAACTCTTCAAAATTATTTCATGAGTTTGCCTTTATTGTTATTTCATTTTATAGATGGGGAAACTGAGGTTGACAGAAGTGACTTCTATGTGGTAAGAGAGGAGTGTTATAATTATTATGATAAGCCAGCCGTGATGTAAATTTTAAAAATTTAAATATCTCCTAATGAATTCATGTAATAGTCTCCCATTGCTACAAATTCAATAGATTTTCAGAGATTCATTTGCACATATCAAAAGGAAAGTAAGGAGGTCATCCCTGAGGACGGACCTTCTATGCATAGATAATGCACTCCTTCTGCTATTATCTCTTACCTTTGTTTGCAATATTCCCATGACTTCTTTCTGAGTCAGCTCCGTCCCAAGTGTATTTGTTTCATATTGGACTCTTCTTTTTTATTTTGCTTTTTCCCCCCTCAAACTCTTTAAAATGTTTTTACTTTGAACTTCAAGAGGAGTGTATAAAATCCAAGAATAGGTAATTAAGCATTTTTAATAGAGCATGAGTTTAGCACAAAAAGTAGGGTATTACCAGAATTGTCATTTTCTAGTTTATATGCTGGATTAAGAGTGAGCATTTTCAGGCAAGAACATTGTTCTAATCATAGTGTGGAAAATTTTGGTCAAGAAATCTAAACAGTACTTGTACCACATGTATCAGAATTTAAAACTGAGCCGTATCTTCAAGCATCTATTGATGGGGCAGAGGTTTATCTCATCCCATAAATACTGAGAAACTGCAGAAGACATCTTGTGGGTGCCCTTAAGGGCACGAGTTCTTTTTTTTTTTTTTTTTTGAGACAGAGCCTCAAGCCGTCACCCTAGGTAGAGTGATGTGGCATCACAGCTCACAGCAACCTCCCACTCCTGGGCTGAAGGATTCTCCTGCCTCCACCTCCCAAGCAGCTGGGACTAAAGGCACCCGCTATAACACCTGGCTATTTTTTGATTGCAGCCCTCATTGTTGTTTGGTGGGTACAGGCTGGATTCGAACCCACCAGCTCAGGTGTATATGGCTGGCGCCTTAGCCGTTTGAGCCACAGGCACTGAGCCAAGGGCACCAGTTCTTAGTAGGCATTGAGCAATGAGCATAGTAATCTCCCCCATTATAGGCCCCAGCCTTTTGCATTCAATCTTTAATAGC
This sequence comes from Galagoides demidoff, assembly GCA_963574575.1. Lineage (NCBI taxonomy): Eukaryota > Metazoa > Chordata > Mammalia > Primates > Galagidae > Galagoides > Galagoides demidoff. The sequence goes on from CAUYQV010144340.1 coordinate 20,482, forward strand.
AGCCCAGGTGACTGCCTGGTCTTCTCTTATCGTCACCTGTTGGCTGCTGTAGGATGAGCTGCAGCATGAGAGTTTCCTGTGGGTTGCAATGGAAGCTTTTCTGCGTGGTTCTTTTGCACCCCTGGAATCTGTGCACATGTGATGCTCCCTGTATGTTGCCTCTCACCGCTGCTTACAGATGCTCTACTCTGATGATTTCTTCTTTCTTTCCAAGTCAGCTCCATTTCAAGTATATTTGTTTCATATTGGAATCTTTCCTCTTTTTCTTTCTTTTCTTAAACCTTTTAAAAGTTTGGGCTCTTGACTGTCAAGAGGAGTCTATAAAATCCAACAATGGATGCTTCAGGGATTTTTAATAGAGCCCGAACTCAGCTGTAAAAAGCAGTCTTATTGGATTTTTCATGTTATAATTTCTAACTTTGTTTTACAAAGACAGTATACCTAGAAAAAACACATTCATTTGAGAACAGGAGGCATCAACTGTTCTAGAAAGAAATGGTGGGATAAGTAAACAGACAAAAACAGTGTTAAGAGGAAAAACCAGCTTGTTAAACATTTTGAGAAATGGAGAGCATAAATATTGTTCTTATTTTCAGTAGCTCTCATCAGACAACGGTTATTAGACACACCTTAGGGGTGGAGAAGGAAGATTGGTGAACCGAAGATTCACAACTGCTGGAAATCTCACAGAAGAGTGGGTTTCTGATGGGTCTTAGGCCTGTCATTAATTACAGACCAACAAATGCATGAGTCATAACTTCTTAGTCATATTAAACTCTCTATCTAAAGCAAGCCGAAAATAAAATGGGATATAGATCTATTTTTCCCACATGAAAAAAATAAAAGTCGCTCCCATAATTAAGACAATAAACCTCCTATAATGATGTGTATGCTGTTGTCAAACTTCCCTCTTTTTCTTGCAAAGACTTATACCATCATCAACATCAATCCAGCAGAATGCAGAGAAATGAGTTAGACCATCCCTAGAATGTGTGTGAAGTGTGCTAATCAAAAGAAAAAAGAAAAGAATGGTAGCAATAGGCCCATACTTTAGCCTAACTACTTTAAAACCCTCAAATGTGAGAAGTATTGAATTTTAGAAAAGCGAATACCTGAAAGTTAAAGGTAAGCCAAGGGAAAAAAATCAGAATTTCGTAGCATTTAAATCTGATTCTCAGGGTCAACTCAGCAAGAGGATGTAAAATTCTAACTGTATATGCACCCATCACCAGAACACCCAGACAGATAGAGCAAATATTATCAGGACAAAAGAAAGAGAAAGACACCAATACATGGTTGGGGACCTCACTACCCTGCCTTTGGCATTGGACAGATCATCCAGACAGAAAATCGACAAAGAAACATTGGACTTAATCTAAACTATAGACCCAAAGGGACCTAACAGATACTTACAGAACGTTTCACCCAATGGCTCATAGATCATTCTCAAGAACAGATCATATGTTTGGCCACAAAACAAGTCTTAAAACATTCAAAAAACCTGAAGTTATATGAAGTATTTTCTCTGACAACAGTGGAATAAAATTAGAAATCAATAATAAGAGGAACAGTGGAAACTATACAAATTGGTGGACATTAAACAATGTAGTTCTGAATGACCAGTGAGTCAATGAAGAGAGTAAGAAGGAAATTAAAAATTGAATTTAAAAAATTCTCAAAGAAAATTAAAATGAAAACCCAACTTATCAAAACCTACGGGATACAGAAAAAGCACTAAAAGGAAAGTTTACTGCAATAAGTATTTTTCTTATCAAAAAAATAAGAAAGCTTCAAATAAGCAAAGTAATTATGAATTAAAAAAAAAAAAGAACAAACCAAATCCAAAATTAGAAGAGGAAAAGAAATGATAAAGATCAGAGCGGAAATAAAAGAAATTAAAACAAAAATTACAAATGATCAACAAAATGAAAAGTTGGGTGTTTTTGAAAAATAAAATTGACAAGTCTTTAGCCAGACTAAAAGGAAAGAATGCTCAAACACATACAATCAGAAAATGAGAACGGAGACATTACTAATACTGCAGAAATTCAAAGGATCATTACAGACTACCATGAACAACTATATGCCAATAAATTGGAAAACCTAAGAAATGGATAAAGTCTGAGACACATACAACCTACCAAGTTGCACCAGGAAGAAATCCAAAATGTGAGTAAAACCAATAGCAAATAATGAGAGAGAAGCACAAATAAAAAGTCTCTCATAAAACAAAAAGAAAGCCCACAACTTGATGGCTACTGAAATCTACAAAGCATTTAAAGACAAACTATTTACTTAGGCTATTTCAAGTCAAGAGGGTTATTCTTGATTCCAAAAATCAAGAAGGAGGAAATGAAGAGGCCTGTATGACCATCAAATCAAAACCAGACAAAGACACAACAACAACAAAAGAAAATTGTAGGCCAATATCTCTGATGAACACAGATGGAAAAATCCCCCAAATTAACAAGTTAAATTCAAAAACAAATTAGAAAAATTACTCATCACACTTAAGTGGGATTTGTCCCCAAAATCCAAGTATGGTTTTAACAAAACAAATCAGTGTCATACATCATATCAACAGAACAAATTAGAAAGACCATATAATCATTCTAATTGATGTTGAAAACCGTTTGATAAAATTCAATATCCCTTCATGACAAAAAACCCTCAAAAAACTGAATAAACAAGGAACATGACCCAACATCATGAAAGCCATATACGATTGCCCCACAGCCAGTATCATAGTGAATGGGGAAAAACTGAAAGCCTTTTTTCTAAGATCTGGAACAAGACAAGGATGCCTACTTTCACCACTGCTATGCAATATAGTACTGGAAGTTATAGCTAGAGCAATCAGATAAGAAAAAAATAATAATAAAGGACAACCAAATTGGAAAGGAAGAAGATGAATTATCCTTGTTTACAGACAATATGATCTTATACCTAGACAAACCTAAAGATTCCACAAAAAAACCTGTTAAACTAATAAAAATAAAGTCAGTAAAGTTAATAGACACAAAGTCAACATACAAAAACCAATAGTATTTCCATATGCCAAATGAAAGGAATGTGAAAAGGAAATCGAGAAGTTAATTCCATTTATAGTAGCTACAAATAAAATAAAATACCTAGAAACGAATGTAACCAAAAATGCGAATGAAAACTATAAAACATCGATGAATCCAACTGAAGAGGGCATACAAAAAAAGAAAGATATTCCAGGCTGATGGATTGGAAAGATCAATATTGTTAAAATGCCCCTTCTGCCTAAAGCAATCTATAGATTCAATGCAATACCCATCAAAATAACATGTTATTCTTCACAGAAATAGAAAAGAAAATCATAACATTTATATGGAACCACAAAATACCCAGAATAACCAAAGCTATCCTAAACAAAAAGAATAAAATTGGATGAATCTTATCAGCTGAATTGAAATGATATTGCAAAGCTGTAGTAACCAAAACAGCATGGTACTGGCATAATATAGACCAAAGAACAGATTAGAGAACTACAAATAAATCCACACATCTGTACGAAACTTATCTTCAGCAAAGGTGTCAAGAACATACATTGGGGAAATCTTTCAGTAAGTGGTGCTGGGAAGATCCACATTGCAGAAGAATGAAACTAGAACCTTATCTCTCACCACATAAAAAATCAAAGCAAAATGGATTAAAGACTTAAACCGAAGACCTGAAACTATGAAAAAACTAAAAGAAAACATGGAGGAAAATGATTTAGGACATTGGTCTCGGCAAGGAATTCTTGAGTATTACCTGTAAAGTATAGGCAACCAGAGCAAAACTGGACAAATGGGACCACATCAAACTAAAAAGCTTCTGCACACCAAAGGAAATGACCAATAAAGCCAAGAGACAACCCATGGGATGAGAGAAAATGTTTGCAAACTGTCCATATAGAAAGGATTACTACATTTCACCATGTACAATATGCTCCTTGTATAATGTGTATTCATGTCTTTCTCTCAGACTTTAGGAAAAAAGTCTTTTGTTTTCAACTTTTAAATTTAAATTTTTATTTGTTTATATTTAGTTACATATTTTTTGCATCATAAAGGAATTTTAGCATTTATTTTTTTAACATATTATGATACAAGAAATTTTATGAAACGAATAATCACAAAACACAATAATACATACAAGGTACAAGAAATTTTATGTACCATTAATAAACTTACAATATTGGCTCAGCACCTGTGGCTCAGTGGCTATGGTGACAGCCACATACACCAGAGCTGGTGGGTTTGAATCCAGCCCGGGCCTGCCAAACAACAATGACAACTACAAAAAATAGCCAGGCACTGTGGCAGGCCCTTGTCATCCCAGCTATTTGGGAGGCTGAGGCAAAAGAATCACTTAAGCCCAAGAGTTTGAGGTTTCTGTGAGCTGCGACACTATAGCACTCTACAGAGGGCAACATAGTGAGATTCTGCCTCAAATAAATAAATAAATAAATAAATAAGCTTAACAATATTTACTCATCATAGAAGGCCAAGACCTGTTTTGGAATCTTTTCTTTTGAAAATCTTTTTTTCTTTTAAAGATGGTCTCATGAGGTAGCTTTGTCTTTACCTCCTGTTCTGCAGCTGGCAACTTTCTAGGCTTCTTTTCCATCCCCTTCTTCTGTCTTTGCATATGAAGAAGCTTTTCTTCCGACTTCCTCCACAGTCTGAAGACACTCTCTGCAGGAGGAGGTCCGAAGTGTCTCTCGGCAGCTCTGCTGCCATATTCTTTGGCATATTTAATAACTGTTCGCTTAACTCCTACAGCATATGAAAACCATTTCAACATTTTCCAAGGGATTTTTCCAATAATTTTTGTAGATATCAGCTAGATTGCTACCTCCTGCCTAAAGTGTATGAAAAGAAATACATCACTGTTCATTGGTCAACAATGCTTTTGTTGCAAGTCTATGTATGTTCACCAAACCCAGTTACCATTTTCCAGGTGATTACTCTGCATGTGGATACGTTATTGCTTTCTATAGAAAAGAATGGAATTCTATCATTTGCAACAACATGGACGGAACTGGAGAAAACAAGGCTAAGTGAAGTAAACCAAGTGCAGAAAAACAAACCTTGCTTGTTTGTTCTGCGGGGGCTAAATATTAAAACAATCATCCTCATGACGATGGGGAGTAGAATGATGGTTGCAAGAGGCTGAGAAGGATAAAATGGGGATAGTCAATCAGGGTAAAAAGATAAATAGTTAGTAATGAACCATATCTCTATCTGAAAGCACAACAAAAATAGCAAAAGAGTGGAGTCAGAATGTCCTAACACAAAGAAATGTTAAATGTTTGAGGTGACCCCAGTTATCCTGATTTGATTAATACACATCGTATGCTTATCTCAAAACATCACATGTACCCTATTATTATATACTACTATTGTGTATCCACAAGAATGAAAAATACAAATTAAAAATAACCTTATTCTCTTAATACAATGTTGGTATCTTTAGCTTTCCCTGAGCACATCACCTACTGAGGGATTCCTCATTTGCTCTGGATTTAGGGGCATTTAAAAAAAATTTGTAACATCTTATATATTTAGAAGACATTTTCCCCAAGATTTGCTTGTGCAAATTCAAGCCTTTTAAGAAGAGCATTGCCTGGTTGAGTCCTGTACTCGGCTCTGCACTACTATTATGCAAATGAACCTCAGAACCACCCACGTCCACTTTTAGCATGATGCTCTCTTTGTACAGGAGGAATAAAATTCAGAAATTAAATATATCTGAAATAACACGATCTTTTAAAATTTAGATTGGGATATTGTGGCTTTTAAAGTGGCATATATTTCATAAGATTATTACTTAATGGGAAAGTATACTATCTTGTTTTTTTCTATTCGGCTCATCAAAAATCATCAAGGGCATGGGCAATCCCACAGGGAAACTCACTCAAATTCTTTTTATTACTTTTTATCAGTGCATACACAATCAAAAAGCCTAAAAGTAATGCCTGAATCACAGAGTCACCAACCGGAAAAAAGTCTCAAAATGAAATCTAACCTATTCCCTGGCTTTGATTCAAAGTAGCATTTTCTTGTACTTTTATTGGTAACGCTTCTTTTATTCTGCCAGAAATTATAGTTGGTCATATTCTCATTTGTCTGTTTTGGCTTACTGAAATTTCTTTGAAGAACTGTTTTAAGCTATCTTTGAATGTCCCATCATGCTTAGCACACAGCTGGTAGGCAGTTCAGTGTTTATTAAGTGGCCTCTGAGACACGTGGATTTCTATCCTGTTTTTTAAAAAATTTGAGAGAAAATAACCAGAGGCATATAAAGAAGAAGTGAAAAGGGGATTAAAATCATTTGTACTAGTGTGGAAATCCATTACCTCTACTTCTAGCCTTTACATAATTAAAGAACTAAAGCCAATGGTCTAATATTAAGACTTTCCAATGGAAAATACCCAAACTGGTGTTCTGTACCCATCAATGACAGCTATATAACCATGAGCAAGGTGCTAAATTTCTCTAGGAATCATTTTCTCATCCCTAGGATGGCAATAATAATAGTGAATGTTCCTCATACAGTTTTCCTGAGGTTTATATATGATACAAATATAAAATATTTAGCAGTTTATGAAATGTAGTAATACTCAGTCATTAAAATTGGCTATCATCAGCAGCACAGCACTGTCCAGCTGGATTAACACAGTTAATAGTTTTAAATATAACCTTACTGACATCTGTAATTCCCTTCTGCTCCACTAGTTTTGAGTTGATCCAACTGTCCATACTTTTGCTATTGCCATTTGCCCTTTGAGCCATCAATCCTCCCATTAAACATCGTACTAGAGGTTCTGGTCAAAGCAATAAGAGACTGACTTAGAAAGGTAGAGAAAGAAGTTGACATGGTTTATATGTAAAATCCAAGGTAAGATAAAATCAATTGAAGTTGCAGGATATAAGACTAAACAAAATATAAAAACCAATAGTGTTTCTATACAGCAGCAAAAGCCAAATGAAAACTGAAGTAGAATAAAAAGCCACGATTCACAATGGCAACAAACGCTTTAAGGTCTCCAGGCATCAATATAAAGATGACACTCATGTGTCTGTGACCTTCATTATTTCTCCCAGAATACCAGAATGAATGGGAAAATAAGAAAAATGCATGGCTGGCCAGTGCTATGGACTGAATGACTGTCCTCCACCCCTAATTCATATATTGAAACTAACCCTCAAGGTGATAGTATTAGCAGGTGCAGTTAGTTGTAGTTTATGGAAGTGAAGCCTCATAAATGGGATTAGTGCCCTTATAAGAGAGGCCCAAGAGAGATCCCTCACCCCTTTCACCATGTAGCACACAGCAAGAATGCACCATCTCTGAGCCAGAAAGCAGGCATTCCCCAGACACCAAGCCTGCTGGCTTTCCAACTTCCAGGCCTAATTTCTGTTGTTTGTCAGTCACACAGTTTGTGGCATTTTGTTATAACAGCTTGAAAGAACTAAGACAGGAAGACATAATATATTTAGGTATTAGTTATTTCAAATTCTTCTATAAATGCTGTCACTTTCCAAGCTAATCATAAGCAGCCTTTGTTTGGTAGGGGGCAGACTGACAAAGTGGTTTAGTTGCATATAGTAGAGTAAGGTCCAAGATTAGGCACGGTAATTACAAAAAGAAAATGAGGAGAGACTGCTTTACTAAATGTTATAAATATATAGTCATCAAGAATTGCTGGCTCGGCGCCTGTGGCTCAATCGGCTAAGGCACCAGCCATGTACACCTAAGGTGGCGGGTTCAAATCCCCAGCCCAGGCCTGCCAAACAACAATGATGGCTGCAACCAAAAAATGGCCGGGCGTTGTGGCGGCCGCCTGTGGTCCCAGCTCCTTGGGAGGCGGAGGCAGGAGTCTCGCTTAAGCCCAGGAGTTGGAGGTTGCTATGAGCTGTGATGCCATGGCACTCTACCCAGGGGGATAGCTTGAGGCTCTGTCTCAAAAAAAAAAAAAAAAAAAGAATTGCTAGCCTTGAGACAGGAGATCAAACACACCTCGTCACGCCCCCGCCCCTTCTTAGAGACCTCCTCTGTAACTCACTAAGAGGCCTAAGACTATGCAAGACCTACCTGTAGGTCCTCAATACACACAACAGACTGTTTGAGTCAGTCCCTTACTTTATCTGTAATTAACAGACCCTTTATCTTAAGCATTCCTGTTCACTGATTCCTGGTCTTTTAGGCAAAGCCCAACTCTTTCAGCTAATTCGAGCTAAAGAGTCTCTAATCTCCCCTATCACCAGTAAGCTCACCCCTTCCGATGTCTCACTTTTTGGGTCTGAACCAATGTATGTTTTCCACGTATTGATTTATGACCTCACCTGTAATTCTTGTCTCCCTAAAATGTATAAAACCAAACTGGGCCCCACCACCACAAATCTACTTGCTCAAGGCTTCTTGGGTGTGGCTCTGGGTCATGGTCCTCAAATTTGGCACAGAATAAACCTCTTCAAATTAAAAATAATAAAAGAATGTTGGCGGTCACAGGGATTGATGAAAAGTAGATCTGTGCAAAAGGATATAGTGCCCAGAAGCATTTTCAAATGAGGAAATGGAACTAAAATTCATACTGGGAGAACTGCCCCTAGAAATAAATGCAAAATGAATAAGACTTGTTTTTCTGTACCACACCTAAGAATAACCAAATAATTTAAGGACCTAAATGTGAAAACGGAACTTGGAAAATCTTGAAAGCTTAGGAGAATATCTACATTACATCAGGGCAAAAAAGGTTTGATATAGTATATAAGACGCAAAACACAAAATAATAATTAACAAATAATTCATAATTTAATTACTAAAACATAATTAATAAATTGGCTAGATAAAAACACACATTGTCTCTATGATAAAAACGTACCACAATGCTAAAAATAAAGTACTTGAGAGATGGTACCTATTAACATATACGATAAATATTTACACTAGATAACAGCATCTAAAAGAAGAAAAAGATAGGAAAGAGAAATAAGCATGGAGAGAAAAGTCACTAAACAGGAACCCTAAGTGGCAAATAAGCAGATGAAAAGACTCTCAGTCTCCCTTGTAATCAAGACTGAAAAGAAAAACAATGCAGAGCGGCCATTTCTTATTATCAGAAGGAGCAAAAAATTAAAACGTTGGCACTATCAAGTATTGGTGAGAATGAGGAGAAACGGGAAATCTCAGATGCTCCCTGTGGGAGTGCCAATTGTCAACCCAGTTTGAAGGCGATTTGTCAATATCTGGTAAAGTAAAACCTATAACCTAATAATTACCCTTCTTAGATCCCAGAGAAACTCTAGCGCAAGGTGACAGAGAAATATACAAGGATACTTTTTTATAGCGTTGTCTCTGATAGTAAAAACATACAGAATAACAGAAAAACCTCGAAATTATAATGTTTCTCTAAGACAAAAATCACTGTGAAATTATGATTTATGTAAAGAAAGAGAAGCCTCAGATGAAGCTGGGAGGGTCACAGGATCAGAGCAAGTCCCATCTCATTCTACAAAGGTTAGACTTTCTCATAATTTAATCACAGAGCTTGATATGACACCCGGTAAAATGGCACATTTGGAGTGGTGGAAGAATGATGGTCTGAAAGGGAAATAAATGAGAAAAAACATTTCATACTTGAACGAAAAGATCTTTCATAAACCATAATAAAATTGAATTTAAAGGTAAAATAAACTTCCTGAAGTTCACATGACCTTCAAGAAGTGTCTTTCCTAGTTTAGTTATTACATAGTCTGGAAAAAAGGTCACTGTTTCTATCTCAGGACTCGGGAATAAAAATCTGAGGGGCACTCCTGATGCCCAGATTTTGGTCTCCATACTCTATAAAAGGAGCCAGGACTCCTTAAAGAGTAATGGATTCCCTGTCCCAGGGTATAGAAAATAAAGTTGTATTTGAAATGGGTAGTTGTTACTAAAAAGTGAGCATACTTTCAAAGAGATCTATAAAGGGAAAAAATGCCTCCTGGGGTTGTTTGTGACAATCAGAGCACTAAATTAAAAAAAAAAAAAAAAGGAGTCCCATCAAAGGCCATGAATTTATTATGCAAACTAGGTTGATCGTATGAAATATAAGGAAGTAAAGGCATCTAGATTTTCCCAATGTTGTTTACAGAAAAAAATGCCTCTTAACTGAACTAGTATGTCGTACTTTATGGGCATCAATCCCATCAGAAAAAAATCAGATGGTAAAACTTTAAGGAGGCTGTTGTAAAAAGTTCTTCTTTTTAAGACGAATAAGAAGTCAAAAAAAAAAAAGGATGTGTATAAGAAGTCAAGAAAAAAAAAAAGGATGATGGCGACAATTAAAGGATGCATATAGCACAGGCTGAGAAACCACTTCTCCCTAAGGACCACTCACCCAGGAGAAAATGGCACTGTGACAAAGATCTCATCCCAACAGCAACTCTCTCTGCCATGTGAGAAAACACCACTCAGCTTCCTATGTTTGAATCTCAGTTCTCTGGCTAAAATCCAAATCTATAAACATTATCAAAGTTCTAATTCTATTACCTGTAAATCTTAATCTCGAACCAAACGTGTAGTATGAGATGGTCATTTGGCTTCCATAGCAAACAATTTTAACATTTGATCCTATGACGAATGATAGAGGTGCTAGAGAAATGAAATAAATGCTTAGTATTAAGTGCAGATGCAGTTACGATCTGTAATTCTTTTGTTCATTTGCATTTGTGCTAAAGGAATTTGACATAAATGATATTTTAATTGAAATACTTACAAAGATTTAACTTAACTTTCTAATCAATGTTTAGATGCTTAAGGCAATCTGATTTATTAGAACTATCCATTTAGGTTTATTTTATTTTATTGAACCATCCATTTAGTGTTTGAAGGCTTAGGAAGGCTTTGGTTTTATAATTTGAAAGTCTGTTTCCAGAGCATTTGAAGCAGTAAAAACAGATTTCTCTAATTTGTGGTTTTAAAAATGTTTAAGAGGAATTGCTTAAATTTTCTTGAAATATTGTCAAATATTTAGGGAATTTTAATCTAGTAATTGCATAAACAAATTGAGTGCTAATTCAAGAGCAATTAAAATCTGATATTTTAATTTATTCACAAATTGCTAGTTTCTAAAAATAAGATTTGTTAAATTTACCTTGAAATTTATGAAAAGCTAGGCTTTCAAGTTAAAATTCTATTAAACACGATATTAACAGACTAACTGTAGATATTCCTTTCTGCATAAAAAAGCCACCTCCCCCAAGATATCCAAAAGGCAGTTGACTAGGTTAAGTAAAAAGCAAGGTACAGAAAAAACGATATCATGTAATATAATTTGATAATATGAATAAGGAAAAGTAACACCAACCATTATGTACATGTAGACCATATAAGTAGTAATAAAAAAAATTAAAAATGTGAACTGAGGAGCAGACACTCAAATTTACCTGAAATACTTAATTTGTTGAAAATGTGAAATAATCATAACAAAAAGTTAATATTTGTGTATCAGCAGGTACACTGGTGACGATTCTATTACCCATAGTATTTTAAAAATTTTCAATTAATATATGCCTAAAGATTCAAATAAAAATCTATATAGGACCCAAGGCACCAAAAGAAATAATGAATTGGAGACAGACTTGCATCGTTCAAACAGTTAACTGAAGATGATTATTTAAAATTATATAACAAAACATTTTCATTTATAACAAAACAAGAATGGAAGAAGCGTCTGCCAAGATGTCTCACACATTACAGCTGATGAACAAACAGTGTGACAACTTGACATTCGTTGTGTGCTTTCAAGCAAAGTGGACAAAAGAATGTGTATTTGAGGAAAACAGTAACTGGTGATGAAATAAGCTGTTTCCAATAAAACGTGGAAATAAACCAGGAAAGTCTGCAGGAGAAACCCAAACAGGGAGGAAAGCTGACTTGCTAAAATCTAAGTGAAATGAATGACGATTTGTTGTTCTTCAATGATCAATGACATTCATGGAGAATTTATATTATTGGGTAAAATGTTCAATCCAATCACCGTGGTGGAGAAATCCCGAAGCATCCGAGAAATTCTGCACAAAACAAAGCCCAGGAATTGTCTGACCTACTTCACTGTGATGATATCATAACAGACTTTCTGTGAAAGAGTTTTCAGCAATATTATATTAACTGCTGTAATCATCGCCTTATGCATAAAACGAGGTGTGAAATGCCTTCAGGCTGCTTCTAAAAATAAAATTCATCTCCACCAGACAAAAGATTTTCAAACAGGAAAGATAAGCAAAGGGAATATGCTGTGAGATTTTCAGGCAATTTTCAACCAGCTTCACGGCGGATTTTCATTAATGGCAACATGATTGGAAGAAATGGATACAGCATAATTTAAGAAAAAATTGAATGTAAATCCTGCTATATCTTTCCATTTTGTACATATGAAAACATTTAATGCTATTTTTTGTGAACTTAAATACAGATATTTCAGGGCAATGTGTAGTCAGATAAAAGGTATGGGCTAGGGACTGAATTCTTGTTCTTCATCTGGAAAATGAGGAGAGGACTCATCCGTCGGTGCCCGGTTTGGGGGCAAGTACTCAATAAAAGATAGCAAGTAGGATTATGATCGCTATTATTGTTTTATTGTTATTCATTTGACAGAAGGCCTGTTGGTTCTTCTTCTCATTAAATTAATTAATCCTATCAGACTTAAGAAAGAATACCTTTTGTGTTTGGGTTTTAGTTATTTCAGTGATGGGAGCAAAAATAAATTTCTAAGAAAAAAAATTTCATTCTATGATTCTTAAATCATTTGTGGTAAATATTTATGTGGATAAACCACCCAAGCCCCAGAACTATATCATCTCCCCATTTTACAACGTTGCTGTCTTATTTACTCTAAGAAAGTCAGTGCATATTTATTTTCTCTAACTGGATGAATGGATTTGTTTTATAAAATTTTCCTAAAAAATTAAATAAAACTGTGTCTAATTTATCTAATGAATTTGATGAAATTATTCATAACATGTTTTACACAAAACTAAGACCATGGTATTTCTCTATTTTCATACTCTGAAAATAGGAAAGATGAATTATTTTTTATATTTTTAAAATATTTATCCTTTCAGGTTGGGAGAGGCATTCTCAGTTGGCTTAAAAACTTTGATTTTTAATACTTAATTAAAACATTAACTATAACATCAGTTAGATTTAGGTTTACTTAACATGTAGGAGGAACTTTAATCAGACGATATATTTTGGAGTCTATGTATTACTCAGTCTCATGGTTTAGAGAGTCTCTTTTGAACTCATAATATCAACATACTTGCTGTCATTAAAGTTTTGTAAAGGATATATTGTATATGGGAAGAATTTCAAAATATAAGCATAACGTTAAATTGCTATGTTAGAATTTCTGCGGTTTGAGGGATTTTAGTCCATCTCATTGTTTAAGAAGCAAAAAGACAGTTTTTCTAGATTATGTTTAACGTACTAAAAACACTCCCCTCCTACTGAGATTCTCTGGAAATGTAATTAAATACCAAGATTACTACTAACATGATTAAGGAGAAAGCACAGCTAGGCTTTTCGAAGCCAGTTAAAACCATTATGCCAACTGCTCTGCTCGGTAATAAATCACTTCTGATATCTGGAAGCAGAAATACCATGTAAGCATTTCTGTTAGTTTCCTGTCCATAAAAGGTTGGAGGATTGTACGAGAGTAAGATTTTTGATGGTTGAATGAAATCTCACCCATACTGTACAGGTACCCACAGAACTGCTTCATTTAGTGGGATTTGAGGTTGTTTTGCAAAACTGACGGTGTACTGGGGGAAGGGCACACCACCTTTGTGGGGAGTACTCGAGGTGAGAAGTATATTTCACAAGTAAACACAAATAAAAACGTTACAGTTGAAGATCATCTTCCATTGGTACATTTCATCAGTAGCTTTAGTAATATTAATGCCAAAGAGAAAATATGAATAGTGAAATTATCTGAATGTAAAATGTTTATAGAGAATGAAAATCAGATCTCAATGATTGGGAAGAAAAGGGAAAGATATGTTAATTTTAGGAAGGTTTAGATTAGAGAGAAAGGAAATTCTTATTCCAAGCATATAAGATGCTCACGTTGTCTAGAAAAAACATCAGTATTCTCATTTCTAGACACTTTTAGAGCAGAAAAATCATGTACATCTTTCTGATTTTGTTTTAGTCGAAGAGCTACCTGGTTAAGTCTACAAGGAATATGCAGGTTTTCCGACACCTGTATTATGAATAATGCTATATAAAAATAGTTTGATGTGAAATATGAACACCAATTTCAAAGTTATTTTTCAATTTTAGTCATACAATACGTAATTTGAATACTTCTCTGTACTACTCTAAAATGTCAGTAGTAACTAGTACGTAGATGGCAATAATGAAGAGTATTTCATTAGAGTTGTTTTAAATGTAGATCTCCCCTATTTTGCACAAATTAAAAAATTCACTGTGGTATATGTATATCATGGAATACTATTCAGCCATTTAAAAGATGCAGATCTTACATCTTTTGTATTAACCTGGACTGCTGGAACACATTCTTCTTAGTAAAGCATCATGAGAATGGAGAAGCAAGAATCCAATGTACTCAATTCTAATATGAAGGCAGTAGATGAGCTAATATGAAGTGGGGGGCTAAGGGAATGAGGATGTGAGGATGGGGGATGGGGAGGGGGTTTCACGGTATATGGCACAACTCTTGGGGGCAGGACTCAGCTATGGGAGGGACTTTCTCTGACAAATGCAATGTGTAATCTAATTTTTTGTACTCTCAACTAATCTCAAATAATAAACGAAATAAGATCAATCAATAAGTAATTAAAAATCAAAACATTCATTTATTGTAAAGCAGTAAAGCAAAGGCCCTGGAGCTAGCTGGCCTGGGTTCAAATTCTGGCTCTATCAATTACTACTTGTGTGCCTTTGGTCTAGTTACTTAACAACACTAGCCTATAAAATAGCAATTACAATACCTGCCTAAGAGAGTTTTTGAGAGGTCTGAATGAGCAAATGCATTTAAAACTCTTGGAACAATGTCTGGCATATGGAAATTATTTGGTAAGTATCAGCTACTACTACTATTTCAGAGTAGTACTTCTCAACATTTTGTTTTTGCTGAGATTTATAAGACAGATAATGTCCACATGTGAAACACACCTGGTTGATCCATTTTTGTGATATATTCTTTTTTTTATTACTTGATTAAGCAGAAACTTGGAAGTTTGTATATCACCAGGTAAATCTGGACCTAGTCTAACAGTCAATATGGATATTGATAATCAGCATTAACTTGACTAACATGACTGGATATTAAGAAAATGGCCAACAGCGTCTTTTTTTAGTTTTGATTAGCTGGCAGGGTAACAGCCCATAGTTGCTCAACATGTGCCCTTGTCATCTCCCACGCAGGGTCTACTCCAGGGATGGTAAATTCCTGACATGGAACTCTCCATTGCAGATAGCACTATTCCATGAAAACATTTTTTTTCCTATCGACCTCAGAATCTTCTTCAACATGACACTTAAATCTGCCAGCATCAGTTGATTAGCATTTGTACGTAAGATGAAAATTTCTTGCCCTGGCAAAGCACAAAATAGCATGGATTTTTATTTAAGCTACAGTTCCTTGAATATTTAATTCTTTACCATGTAATTGTGAGAAAATGGCAGCTTACAAGTTCTGCACTTATCTTGAGTCAGAGGAAGTAAGATCTTGCTTACAAATTGCGCCTTGAGGGATATATGATGATAAACGCCCAGACACTCGCCATTTTTCAATTTTTTTTGTGTGTGTGTAAGTGTATGTTTTTTTTTTTTTATTGACTGGTAACTATGTACATTAATGCACTTCTGGGGTACAGTGTGGGGTTTTCACATGCAATCCGAAATACTTCCATCAAACTGGTCAACACAGCCTTCATGTCATTTTCTCAGTTATTGTTTTTAAAATGTTCACATTCTACTCTTAGAAAGATTCACTTGTACCCCTGTAAGATAAACCTCAGAAGTGATCCCTCCAATCCCCCTCCCTCCACCCATTCTCCCCTCCCCATATTCTTAGGCTATTTGGTTATAGCTTTCATATAAAAGGTATAAATTAGTTTCATAATAGGGGTGTGTACATTGGATACTTTTTCCTCCATTCGTGTGATACTTTGCTCAGGAGAACATTCTCCAGCTCCATCCATGTGAACATGAAGGACGTAAAGTCTCCATCCTTCTTAATGGCTGCATAGTATTCCATGGTGTACATATACCACAGTTTGTTGATCCATTTTGTACAGAGTAGTCATCTTTCTGTGCCATGACAAATATCATACTAGAATGCCAATAAGCATAGTGACATTATTATATGTTGTTTTTTGTTGTTGTTGTTGTTTTGTTTTTTTTTTTTAAGAGACAGAGTCTCACTTTATTACCCTTGGTAGAGTGCCGTGGCATCACAGCTTGTAGCAACCTCCAACTCCTGGGCTAAAGTGATTCTCCTGCCTCAGTCTCCCAAGTAGCTGGGACTACAGGTGCCCACCACAATGCCAGGCTATTTTTTTGTTGTAGTTTGGCTGGGGCCGGGTTTAAACCCACCACCCTCGGTATATGGGACCTGCACCCTACCCACTGAGCCACAGGCGCCGCCCCTGAATCTGTTTTAACTTAAAATAAGAAATAGTTTTATGAGCTCAGCATTTAATTTAATAGCAGTCTAAGAACGACACGTATTCATTCCATTAGAGTATGACTCGGAAACATGCTGAGCATACTTGTTTTAGAAAGTAAATGGTAGGGGTAAAGGTACCTGGTGAAGCTATAGTTTTGGCTAAGGCTGTTAAATTAAAATCCATTTCTTTTCCACCTGTCTGTTCATCCATCCATCTATTGATCAAATATTTATTGAAAAGCTGTCCAGAGCTGCAGAGTCTGGAGCTTGCCTGTTTCCCGGAGGACCTGGGTTTACTTGTTTTGCTGCTGTTCTTCATTTGTTTTCTGTTTTTAAGGAAAGATTCCCATCCTGGCAGGAGGAAGGACAGAGTGAAATCCTCTCAAATACTCTCAGAATGAACATTTATCTCTTTAATGATCTTTTTGAGAAAAAAATTATGAGGTTACACATGAATGCTTGCCCAATCATCCCAGATTCTTCTAGATGGAAAATATCTTTGGACTGATACTCAGAGGAGAGGGAGAAAGGGAGAGAGAGGCAGCGGCAACTTACACACAGAATTAAAGCACCTGACATGGAACTTTGGGACATTTCTTTGATTCTACTCTGGCTTTTATTGTTGTGTTTACTGAATTAACACAGTGGCTTTTAGCTTACATTTTAGGTCAAATACTGTTCTCTTTGGATTCATATGGCAAGTATAATTCAGAATATTTTTGTCTAATTTGCTTGTTACTACTATAGTGAGGTTGTTGTACTTAAAGTAACATTTTTAACTTTAACAATTCCGTTATTTCTTTAATGACTGATTTCTAAATACATTTTTTTTAATTTAACAGATTAAGTGATGAAGGAGTTGGCAGCCATACCATCACATCATTTACTACATAAATAAAAACACATTACAAAGAAGTAGAACAGAAAAAGGGAAAAGCCAGCCATCTAGTCTATTTTTTCCCCATGATTTCCTACTAGGTTTTACAGACTCAGAAGCAGAATATGTGGTAAAAATAAAAATTAGAAGTCAAACTCTAGAGAGATATATATTTGACTTTGACGAGCCTATATAACATATA
The DNA here is from genome assembly GCA_963574575.1 of Galagoides demidoff. Classification (NCBI taxonomy): domain Eukaryota; kingdom Metazoa; phylum Chordata; class Mammalia; order Primates; family Galagidae; genus Galagoides; species Galagoides demidoff. The sequence goes on from CAUYQV010144340.1 coordinate 38,257, forward strand.
TACTATAGTGTAAATTATAGCTTTAGGATGACATTCACAAGAAATCTGTATTATTGAATCATTTGTGTGTTATATAATTCCCCCTCCCCCCGCAGTATAAAATTTTAATCTGGTTATATCTTGGATAAAAGGCTATTCAAAGAAGTGATTTTTTTTTTCCAGGACAATGGAATTAGGATAAATAGGTTTAAAAATTGAGTCATTTAAAATATTTGGATATGGTTTAGATGTAGTTTAATGAAGATGATGGATTTATCTTTTTCTCTTTCTTTTTTTTTGCCAGGCACATCAGAATGGAAGTATGGAAATACAATCCTGATGGCATTGGATACAAAATAAATATTATACCATGACTCCAAATGTTAACAGTTTAAGAAGTAGCCAAATAGAATAATAACAAAAAATGCCAAATAGAATAATAACAAAAAAGCACTTCAGAAACAGTTGTACTTTGTGGTCTGAGTGTGTGAAATTTTGTTAGGGCGTTGATGGTGTCGACTTTCAGGGCAACAGTTTGGGCAAGGGAATATTTTGTTACGTCCTAAAGAGAAAACCATTAAATTCTCAAATTAAATACCAAACTCTGCATAAAAATCATCTGTGTTAATTGATGACTCTATACTGAACCTCAGAGTCAAAGCATTCTATGGTAGACATACTCTTGTTTGACAATGCGAATGTTACTTTCTTTGCATTCCTAATATTATTATTGCTTAATACGCCATTGCAGCAATCGTCTGATATCTTTTATGAATGTATTTATCTTCATTCATTCTTTACGAGGTTTTTGTTTCTAGTCCTTATCTTAAACATTGTTATTGTCATTAAATTTTAAGCCTTTTTCCTTTTGTGAAGGCAAAAAGTGGAAACCTAGTAAACACATGTATATGTAAAAATAATAAAACAAAAATCATCTGTGTTCCTTCCCTGACCCACAGCACAACTCTGCCTTGTGGAAACCTGTGTCCAGCCTTAACCTGATGCCAGGTGTCACTTCCCCCATGGAGAAAATCCTGAAGGATGGCACAGGAGTGAAAAACACTTGAAAACTCTATCCCTGTCAATTTATATAAAATAATTTATATCTTGAAGTGACTGAATATCAAAAAGGCTGTGTCTGGGGAGGGGGGAGTGGGTGGAAGGACGAGGATTCGAGGGTTCACTTCTGTGGTTTATCTTACAAGGGTACAAGTGAATCTTTCTATGAGTAGAATATTTTTAACACAATAACTAAGAAAATTACATGAAGGCTATGTTAACCAGTTTGAAGGAAGTGTTTCGGATTGTGTGTGAAAACACCACACTTTACCCCAGAAGTGCATTAATGTACATAGTTACCATTCAATAAAAAAAAAGAAAAGAAAAAAGATAGGCACAGAGAAAAAAAAAAAGACTGTGTCAAAATATTCCGTCTTTACAAGTGCTATGCTTGTGAGAGATAGGCGAGGACGCTACAGGGGAAAAGCACTCATGTATTTATTTACCTAAAGTAAATGGAAAAACTTAAAGTGCAAATAAGTCCGCTTAGAATCAAAATACTTAAGAGTTGGAAAGCACTAAAAGACCATTTAGCCTAAACGCTGAGACTTGACTGCTCCAGGGGGCCTGGTTCCCTGCTCTCAGGGAGCCTCATTTGGCCTCACCTGCAGGGTCAGTCTGCCCAAACTCAGATCTGCAGAGGGAGGGGACAAAGGAATTCCAGTTTGACCCTCGGGAAGATTCCCTCTCATCACAAATCTGGCTCTATGGGTAAGCAGGTAAATACTAACTCTTAGCATTTTTTTGAATTTGTAGACTAAGTCCTGACAGGAAAGGGGTTCTTGACATTGTTTCTCATACTTAGTTTCTATTTGCATTACCTTCCGTAGGAAGTGAGGGCTGCCTTGCTGTCCTGAGGTCCCTTAGACCACCACCTTTCTCTAGGCGCTCAGCTACCTCCAGACGTTACCTTTCTAATGCGAATGGCCCGTCTCTGTGGCTGTTTCTCAGAGCTTCCCAGTTCCCATCTTCCCCAGGCTGGGCTGCACCTGTTACCTCTGCCTGGTGCTTGGTGCCAGCTGCACCTGTTACCAATCACTATACTCACTGAATAAAACGAGGGTACCCAAATCCGTTCCCTCCCATTCCAGCCAGGCCCACTCTTTAAACAAACACTGCCAGTGTTGGAATCAAGGCTCAGGTTGGTCCGTTTCTAGAGTTCCTCTGGTTACTATGCCTCTGTGTATTGTGATTAGAATAAAATTTCTACTTCGTGGTCATCCAGGTTATTGGGCCTTAGAGGTCTACTAGTTTTTGACAAAGCAGAATTTATCTTATGAAAACTAACAACTAATAGAAATGTTTTTTCTTATACGTGTATAAACTTGAAATCAGGGTCTACAGATCACACACAATGCTTTTGTGCAAGTTAGAAGATGGTACCCCCCTCTAGACAGACCAATTTCATAAGGAGCCAGTACATCCCACACCCTGATTCTGGCCACAGTGGTTGGGCACAGGAGTGTGGGCTAAATTTCAGCCCCCGTTTACCTCCTTGGTTGGGTGTCCCTACAGGCAGGATATGGCCCATGCATGACTGTGTGTCAGTCAATGGACTGGGCGTGGGCCTGTGCCTTGGAGTCTTGAATAATAGGTGTAAATTGCTCTTCCACACAAGAATCTCTAATTATTTGGAAGTAGATACTCTCTTCCCTCTACAATTGCTTTTCTTTGGGTTGAATGTCACAGTTTCCTTCAATTACTCCTCTCCATGAATATTTTTAAAGCACTTCACAATCTCTTTGCAGCTTCCATTTATCTATATTTTTCTTCAAGTGCACCTTAAACAAAGCCCTGCACTAGTCCGGGTCGGTTTCACCGAGTGGAGTTATAATTCCCCTCACTGGAAAACATTCTGTGTTTCTTTTAAAGTACCCCAAGATCCAAGAGAGCTAGAAAGAAAGACACTGAGGTTTAAGTATCAGGTGTTCTAACTTAAATATTTATCAAATGAAACAAAAGCAACGTTGTACTTTCTTAAGATCACTTTTGTTCAAAAGGAGTATAAAGAAAGCTGTGAGCAACGCTGAGAAAGCCAGGGCTGAGCTGATTTTGTGTGATGTAGTTCATTAGATGAAGGTTTAGTAACTCATTTCCTTGCAGAAAGCAAATGCTGATCCCATACATAGTTTCAAACTCTTCCCCCAATCCTATGTACACACATATATTTATCAGTCAATTACTAAAGCAATATGCAATCTATGCTTGTATTAGTTGTGGCAGTGCCAGAGTTTAACTGATTAGAATCATTTCATAAAGCCCAGACAGAAAAAAAATTAAATCCATTTTGGGGGCAAAGAATTTGAATTCATGCTGACAAAGGGGACGTGGTAAACATGCAGGTTCACGTAGGGTTCCGTGGTAGGGAAGGATATTCTAACTGTATCTGGAGTGGGACTGAGAATCTTGATGATAGAGGTGATGAAGTCAGTGTAGCTAAATCATGGCACAATCGGAATTCTGAACCTATTTTCATGCTTTTAAATTAACTGACTGATGATGCAGCAGGGAATAAAATCAACTAAAGGGCTTGAGTGAAGTGTGGTTTGGAGACAGACCTATGTATCTCTCTATTAACGACCAACCAACTGTATCATCTCTTTTGGCTTTTTTTGGTTGGTGGGGTAGTGGCTCAGGTCCTCATAGAGGAGGACCAGAGTGAGATGGCTGAAATAAACAGGGGTGAGGGAACCAGAATCAGCAACTCCAAGGAGACGTAATAAAGTCAGAAACAGATTCCAGAATCAGACAGACACAGTTTCAGTCCTGACTCTGTCATTTTATACTGTGTGACATCTGGCCAAATACTCTAATTTATCTGAATCTTAGTATTCTTGTTTATAAAGGGCTTCATAGTATGTATTTTGCAGCACTTTGGGAATGATTCAGATTATATTATGTAAAATTCCCAGGATATAATATGTATTCAATAAAATGTTTGTTACCTGTCTACCAGGAAAGTTGATACATACAATATAGTTCCAGAAGTAACTAAAAGGTTTAGATCTTTAATTAATAACCTTTCTCTGCAGAAAAGCAGTATTTCTTTTCCAATTGCCTCAGAGTAGAGATCCGGGGGAATTAAAAGCAGACTTGAATTTCTGCTGCACGCTGATACAGTGACTTGGAATCCTCCTGAGTGAGGGGTACGTAGGCACAGATGACATTATCAGTCATCTGTAATTGTCAGTTGTAAAGTTGTAGCCAGGAGCTAAGTGAATGATATGCCCTAACTTCAACACACTGTTGGCTCTGGAACTGGGGCCCAGTTTTCATGACATGTCTCCAGCTGGCGCCCATGCAGTGCTGGTTTTCTGGATGGCAAAACATCCTGTTCGGGATCCCTTATGATCAAAAGAACTCAGCATAGGGATTAGGTTGTCAAAGAGATAATGCACTGAATCTTACAGAGAGCAGGGTGGTGACAAGCCCATGATTCTATGACCCTGAGATAGGTTCAATATTTGGTAGGGAAGCCACGAATTCCACTTAGTCCCTTTAATTATGCTGGATAAAGGAGATTGTGTCTATGAGGTACTTTGCTTGTTAACTTTCTGTATTTTGGCCAAGAATGGCTTTCAAGATACGTTTTCATGATGACTTTAGACACAGTCACATTTGAATGACAATGCAGTCTACAGGCAGAACATTAAAAAAGAGACTGACACCACAGTGGCTTGGAAAGAACTTGAAGTCTTGGAGGACTGGGGATTCAAGTTCAATTACCACGTACGACTTTCAAGTATCA
>CAUYQV010144341.1:0-12214 GCA_963574575.1 Galagoides demidoff
GTTGTGGCGGGCGCCTGTGGTCCCAGCTACTTGGGAGGCAGAGGCAGGAGACTCGCTTGAGCCCAGGAGTTGGAGGTTGCTATGAGCTGTGGTGCCATAGCACTCTACCCAGGGGGATAGCTTGAGGCTCCGTCTCAAAAAAAAAAAAATATATTAATTTCACTCCTCTCTCTCCTCTTCTCTTCTCTTTTCTCTCCTCCTTGGTGCTGCTCTGCAGCCTCCCTCCCCCACTAATAGAGACCTTTCATACGAGCAAAGTAAGTCATCCTAGCTCTGGGTGTTTATGATGTTACTACCCCGATGTTCCTTGCAGCATTATTCACAGCAGCCAAGATGTGGGACTAACTGGGGCTTGTTAAAGTCCTGAATAGGCTTTGAGAGTCTGTGATACACCCATTGACAAATTGCCACCCAAATACAATCTTCAGATCGTCTGCACGCGACAAAGTTTGCTGGCCTGTGTCCAGATTGGAAATGAGAATCTGCAAGGGTTTTTCCCCACCAGAAACACCCAGGCGTGCAGGATGCCTCGTGGGCATTTTTTTTTTGGCTTTCAGTTCACCTAGGAGGCTCTCTGAGACCGCAGCCAGGGTGAGCTGGCGAACAGGTGCTTCCCAGGAGGTGCCAGGGAAGAAGCAGAGCAAGTCAGGCTGCCAAAGCCCAGATCCTCTCCGAGGGATATTTATCTTTATTTCCATAGGCATTTATTTCTGCTGTTCTCTGACTGTTGTGCGTGTCACTGAGAGTTAAAGAAGACATATTGAGCGTCCCAAAGAGGAGCAGTAAAAATAATTTAACTTATTTCTTTCATGTCTGAGTGTATTAATTCTTGCTTACATAAGGAAATACAAAAAACAAACTGTAAACAAGGAATCGTTTGGAATCAGATTATGCATGAATAATGACACACATTCCCATCTAAGATGTGGGGGGGAGGGAATCTAGTTTTACTGCCAGTGGCTCTAAAAAATGTTTTGCTTTTTCAAAGGAAATTACTCAGAATGTAATAAAAACATGTTTTCTGCTCTAAAAGGATTAATTTACCTTTTGTGTCATGAGAAAATAAATGCAATCAATACCTCAATTCTCTTCCTCTATGGAGAAAGACAGTTTCCAAGTTGAATCCTAGGGAATGATCGTTTCGCCTTGGTTTCCTAATACTCAGATCCTGTTTCTCTTAGGATTTCTCTGGCACTCTGTCCCTGAGCCCCAGATGCCTTCTGGGGGTCTCTGCTTCCTTCTCCACCTCTGGACCTTCTTTCTTTCTGTCCTTCTTTCCAGAGACTCCTCCTTCCCTGTTGGCGACCAGAGACTTAGAAGGAGAGGAATCTAAGAGGCAAAAATTAGTCAGTGTAACCTGCAGACATGGGCCTGCCCCGTCTCTTACCCCAGCAAGTGGTGTAGCCATGAACGTGCTCCCTAACCTCCCGACCCCTCACTCTTGACAAGCAGTACCTACCTGCTAGGCAGAGTTTTTCAACCGTTTTTATCTCATCACCTACGAAGCCCTTGTTTCCACATCAGCAAAGTGAGGGTGTCAATTTGTTTCCTGCTTTAAAAAATGTATTTTTTATTTTTCTTTCTTTTTTTTTTGCAGTTTTTGGCCGGGGCTGGGTTTGAACCCGCGATCTCTGGCATATGGGGCTGGCGCCCTACTCCTCTGAGCCACAGGCGCCGCCCTATGTTTATTTCTTTAATATTTTTTTTTTATTTCTTAATATAAGGGCACATACAATTGGGTTACACTGTTTGTATTTGTTAGGTAGCTTCTAAGTTATAGTTTTTTAGACCAGGCTGAGTAACTAGGATAGCAATAATAATATTAATAGCAGAACCCGACACAGTCCCTGCCGTGTTTCAGGCACTATGCCAAGGATTTTGCTTGTACTGATACATTGAGCCTCATACCAACCTGTGGGTCAGTACTTTTAATATCCCTTTTTTAAAGATGAAATAACTGAGGTGTCCCCAAATCACATGCAGAGTATCCCGTACAGTCATCATGCGTTGGAAAAAAGGGAATTTGTAATTAAATGTACTTTTTTTTTTTTTTGAGATAAAGTCTGACTCCGTTGCCCTCAGTTGAATGCTGTGGCGTCGCAGCTCACAACAACCTCCAGCTCCTGGGCTTAGGCAATTCTCTTGCCTTAGCCTCCCAAGTAGCTGGGACTACAGGCACTGAATGTACCTTTATTTATAAAATATTCATTATAACATTTTACAAAGAGGTAGTCAATATGTCAAAGAAAAATACTTCATAAGTATTTTGTAAACTTTTGTAATAAATCGTTTGTAAATCAGGGCACATTAGTTACAATCTCCCATTTTCCCTGGGTGTGGTGGTTGCAGGGGCAACTTCTGGGATACCCCATAGTTAGTTAAGAGGTACCAGTATAATTTGAACCAACACACTTCCAGACTCTCAACACATTTAAAGGACCTATATGGACCATGCCTGTCAATATATCAGCCATCGACGATCAAGGTCTGACAGGCACTGTTACCCTACTGAGCATGTGAGGATAACCCAAGTTCACTGTGGTTAAACGACTCATCCAAACCCAAGCCTAGACTTTCACCTTCTTCAGGTTAGTCTCCAGTTTATTCTTTCTTCCTTTTTATTTTTCAGAACCTCCACCTCTAGCTTCGCTACAGTGTACGTGAGGGGGAAAGCTTAAAAATGTGAAAGAGCAGATTGTACAGAACCTTTCCAAGGGAGAGTACACTGTTAAGAAGGGCAGCACGGAGCTCACCGCAGATGAGTGAGCAGTTACGGGAATCATCCCTCTAGAATTTCCAAAGAAACCGAGGATGATTTAGAAGGAAGGCACCAGAAGCTCTCGGAAACTTGCAAAGCTCTTTGTCAATGGAAGATATTGTTCATTTGGGGGGTGGTATTTACTTAGATATTGAAAGATGGGCAGAATGGGGATAATACTCATCTCGGGTGGGGATAATGGGACCCGCTGGAGTTGTTACAAGGACCCGCTGGGATTCAGTACGTGAAGCAGTTAGAATTGTGCTTAGCCATGCAACGAGTACCTTGGAAGTATTCATGTAATTTTTAATCGACTTTATTGAAGTATAATTGACATACAAAGAATGGTCCCCATTTAAGTGACACAGTCCAGTGAGTTCTGACATCTATAGTAAGATGAGGCAGTCGCACCATGTCAAGAGCCAGCAACTGCTTCATCTGTGGCATAATTGCCTGCATTTTGCCCTGTCTAGTAGATACCTTTTTGCCCAAATATTTGAGGGAAAAATAGAGATGTGCGTTATACATTGATAGTACCATCTGTTATCAGTCCATAAAATATCTTATACTTTGTATCTATTTTTTGTGTTTTGTGATTATTTATTATGTAAAAACTTTCGTCTCATAGTATGTTAAAAATAAACGCTAAAATTCCTTTATGGGAGTGGTTCTCAACCTTCCTAATGCTGTGGCCCTTTAATATAGTTCCTGTGGGTTGCAATCTATAGGTTGAGAACAGCTGCTTTATAATACAAGAAACAAGTACCTCAATGTAAACAAATAAAAATTTGAATTAAAAAAGTTAAAATGAAAGATGTTTTTCTCTGAAAGCTTACCCCCAAATGTGGGTATACATTATATGCAGGAGCACATTTTACCTGGCAAAATACAGTATATTTACTCCACGGCACTGCCGTGGAGATCTATGGCCTTCAAAAGGGTGCTGAGCCTGTAATATGTACTCAGTAAATGTCAGCAATTTTTGCCATTATCATTAGCTACAAAAAGTCACTCACTGAGAAGCATTACTTAAATGCTCAGACAAAGAAAAAAGTCCTAATTTGGAGAGAAAAAATAGCCCTATTGTTTGATCCTACAATTCCTCTCCTAGGTATATACCCAGCTGATCAAAAATCATTTTACAACAAAGACATTTGCACCAGAATGTTTATTGCAGCCCAGTTCATAATCGCCAAGTCATGGAAGCAGCCTAAGTGCCCATCAACCCATGAATGGATTAATAAATCATGGTGTATGTACACCATGGAATATTATGCAGCCATAAAAAAGACAGACTTTACACCTTTGATGCTTACCTGGATGGAGCTGGAACATATTCTTTTTAGTAAAGTATTTCAAGAATGTGGGAAAAAGTATCCAATGTACTCACTAATATTGTGAAACCAATATATAATCGCCTATACATTCATATGAATTATAAAACATAATTATAGTCCAGAAAGATGGAGGGAAGAAGGGGAGGGGAGGGAGGTGGGTGGGAGGAGGGACAGTATTTAGTGGGACCTCACCCATTGTGTCCAATACAATGCTACATTTCAATACTATTAAGAGTATAAATGTCTTACCACAACAAATAAGTAAGGGAGATGATGGTTCTGTTAGTCAGTTTGACATAAGCCTTCCACGTTGTATATCAAATCGGCACATCATACCCTATAAATGTACACAGTTATGATTTAATAAAAAAAAGAAGGAGGAGGAGGAGGAGGGAGCCTCTTGGAAAAAAAAATAGCCCAAGATTCTTTTGAGAAAGTACCAGTGTGACACACTCAGGCAGCAGGCTGGGGAAGGCACCCACAGTCTCATCTGCCCCCATTCATGCCCCGACAGTCTCTGAACTTGAACCCTTCCTAAACTCAGCTGTGACCACTAGAATTCCCAGCAGCATCTTACTTCTTGGCCGGTCAAGGGTCTCAGAGACAGAAAGCAGCCCCGTGGGACAGAATCAGAGAGGTCACTGTCAAGACAGAGGTCCCCTCCTCCATCCTTCTGCGGCTTTGATGGAGCTGCCAGATTGCTGCCCCCATCTGCAATCCTAAGTTTCATGTTTTGAAAGAGTCTTGCCAAAAAGCCACGAGTGTAGACTCCCAGGAAAACAAACACTGGGAGAAGTATTTTTGTCAAGGCTGGAGCTCTGCAGAGGCCGGCTGCTCTTACAGATAAGATATCCGCTCACCTTTCATAAATGTCAGGCTTGAAATAAAAGAGATGGGATAATGAGGTCTTATTTCCACAGAAGCAAGCGCACACCTACCAATTAACCCGCAGACCACTAACAAGCGTGCTGTTTAGATGTTCTTGCTGCAATTGTCACATTCGCAAATAGCTTGGGCTCCTACAATCTGATTTTCTTACCCTCCTCTGCTATTTTTAACATATTTTAAATGTCCCTATGAGTCAACATCTGTTCATTCATTGACACACATTTGCATAATACCCACTATGTGCTAGGCATTCAATTTGGGACCCCAGGAGACTGTATTTTGTGAAGAGCAGACGCTCTGGCACCCAGCAACTTGAGATGTGAACTTGGCCTCACCACCGGACATGCAGATTAAAATGCTGCCAGGCTCTAGGGACCCAGGTGTGCATGGACAATGGTGATAAGGCCTCTGTCTCTCCTAAGTTGTTGTTGGGATTAAACGAGATAACTTAATTGTGTATAGTGGGCAGAAAGTGGTACTTATTATTAGAAAGAAGCAGGCCAAGGAGATGAAAGAGGAAGGAGTGAGAGGGGAGAAGGAGAAAGGGAGATAAGAAGGAGGAAGGAGAGCGGATGGCAGAGGCAAGGAGGAGAGGAGAACAGCTGAGGACGGGGACAGAGAAGGATTAGAGGAGGTGGTTGTCCTGTTGCCCTCCCAGTCTGCTGGGGAAGACAGACAGAGGTGCACATGGCGAGGGTATTGTTAGGGGTAAACTGTGCCCCCCAAATGCATACGTGGCAGTCCTGGCCCCTCGTACCACATCCTGTATTTGGAGACAGGGCTTTTAAAGATATGACTAAGGTAAGAAGTGGTCATGCAGGGGGGTCCTAATCCAATAAGAGGGTCCTTACCATCAGAGAAGATGGCTGATAGCATTCTATGGTCTGCATATACCGTGTTTCCCTGAAAATAAGACCTACCCCAAAAATAAGCCCTAGCAGGATTTTTATGCATTTGTTAAATATAAGCCCTTCCCCCATAAGAAGACCTAGTGATGGGTGTGTCTATGCAGATTAATGGGCGTGGCCATGCAAATACACTGCATAGCCACGCCATGCATTTTGGCGCAGAGCTGTAAGGAAGACTGGAATACCTTTTATTTGCCACAGCTCCTTTCTCCGAGCCCTTCGCACTTGTGTGGGTGTGAGTGTGGTAACCACAGTCGCAGGCATCCTATTGCACACGTGCCAACAGCTAGGGAAAGGCGTTCATGCATCTCTAGCACCAGCCCTACCAACAAGGTCGGCTCCCCTGTCAGGTTCCAGAAGAAGATGACTTAACTGTATTTCAGTAAATGGGGATTGTTGTATTATACTTAACAAAAATAAGACATCCTGGGCAGCACCCGTGGCTCAAAGGAGTAGGGCGCCGGCCCCATATGCTGGAGATGGTGGGTTCAAACCCAGCCCCCAGCCAAAAAGCAACTGCAAAAAAAAAAAAAAAATCCCCTGAAAATAAGCCCCAGTGTCCAGTGTGTCTTCTTGAGAAAAAATAAACATAAGACAGTGTCTTATTTTCAGGGAAACATGGTATTTATTAAGGCAGCTTCAGCAGACTTTATATTATAATACAAACTCATTGGGGAGAGAAGAGGAGGGATTCTAATTCCTATGGGATCGATGAAAGGGAAGGTCCTGCTCTCACATAAGTTGGTCACCAAGGGTAGACCACTTAGACCCAGGGATCTTTTCAGGAGATTGCCCTAAATATGGTCCATAAAAATGATGAGGCATCAAGAGGACTGATGAACAAGTCAGGGAGCTCCCTCTGTGAGTGCCACACAGGAAAATCCCGTGGAGAAGTGGGGCTGGCCCCAGGGAGGGAAGCATGAGCTGGCTTTGCCGTCAGGAAGGTGGACGTGGGCAAGTGACAGAAAAGTATCTGAAGTATCCAGGACCCAGCAAATGGCAAGAAATATGACCAGACAAGACCTTGACTTCCAGGCTGAGATACTTGTTACTGGGCTGTAAAAAACCTGCTCACCGAAGCTGCTTCCTTAGCAGTTAACAGGATTCATTCATTCTACGTTAATTGAATTGTCAATCACTGGCCTTGCAAAGGACCATCAGAAAACCTGTTGGCTGAGCACGGCTAAGTTTATCAGGCCAACCACAGTAACAGAGAGCATCTCCTTGATAGAATCTCAATTTAGGTACAATCAGGGAAGGTATTTATGGGCCTTCAGGGCCAGGGCTGAGAGATTTCAAGGTGGGTCTTACAAAGTAGGAGAGCAATTGAAACAGGGCAGAGTTTACAACAAATAGTTTGGAATCGGTGGAGAGGGGAGATGAGGGTCCTGAAACAGATCTTGATGGCAAGCTGTTGGTCGTGAAGTGTACGTTTTAATTGGTTCTCAGGGGCAGGTGTTTCCTGGGGTTGGCAGGCAACTAAGTCACTATTGCTTGGTCCTGGTGTTAACACGGGCGGATGAAAACACGCTGGTTTTAAGTTCTCAACACATACGCCCAAGTCACCATGGCACGAACACTATTCCAGGTCTGTGTGTGTGTCCGCGACTTCATGAAGTTTGATCTCTATTGGGAGCGGGGGAGCAGAAAAATAGGATATTCAGTAAATATGTAAAGACCGAAAACTGAATTTCAGAAAACACTACGTTCTAAAGAGAAAAATAAAGCAGGAAAAAAAGATGGGGGGAAAAGAAGGAAGTAGCAATATTGGTAAGTATTAAGGACAAGTTTCCCACCGCCACCGAGGCTCAGAGAGACCTTAGTTAAATAGACCTCATCACCCCAGAACATGAGAGTCTTGTGTTTGCTGGGTTTATTAAGAGACTCAGGGGTGGGCCGAGCGTGGTGTCCCATGCCTGTAATCCCAGCACTCTGGGATGCCAAGGTGGGTGGATGGCTTGAGCTCAGGAGGTGGAGACCAAGCTGAGCAAGAGTAAGACCCTGTCTCTGCTAAAAATATAAAAACTAGTTGGGCATCATGGCAGGCACCTGTAGTCCCAGCTACTCCATGGCTGGGGCAAGGAGACTACTTGAAAGCATGAGTTTAAGGTTGCTGGGAGCTATGACATCATGGTTCTCTACTAGGATGACAGAGGGAGACTGCTCCTCCCCACCTGGGAAAAGAGAGAGAGACTCCAAAACGACACTAAAACACACAGTTCCTAAACACATTTGACCTCATAGCTGTCTTTCACGGAACTCTCTCTGAAGACGGCTTTATCCTTAGGAATATGTTTAAGGAAGATGCCTGTGACAAAGGGGAGTCACAGCCATGCCCATGATCGGCTTGAAGAACCAAAAGACAGTCAGGGAGGTGTTGGAGTGATGGTCCAAGTCCAGGGCTGGTGGGGGACTCAGGCATGGAGAGGCGACAGAACCAGCAGACCCAGAGGATGAGGATGGAGAGTGTGATAGCCCGTGAACACCCTCCCAGAGGTCCAGCTAGAAGGTGGGGACCACTCTGCCCAGGAGGTGAGGACGCTCGCCTGAGTTGTCCACTACTCTTTCTGTTCCTATCACAGCCTTGGGTCTAACGTTCATTGAATGAATGAAGGGATGGATTGGGTTGGAAGTGGATACTGTGTAGATAGCCGCAACCTTAACCCATTTGTGGGAAACAATAGGGTTATCCATTTTGTGAGTTCCCGATGGCAAAGTTTCTGGTCTCTCCTTGCCCCCCCTTCCCCCTCACCTATTAGCAGAATCCCGGTTTATTTCACTGCCACGTGTTTCCATGTCCCTTAGGAACGTTGCCATGTGCCTGTGAATCCTGCCTGATGTCGGGGATGACAGCGGAACCCCACAACCTCTGCACCCCTCTGCCCCACTGACAGCAGCCCGTCGGGTTGACTTGGTCACCTCCGCCACTGTGTTGAGTCACAGATGAAGCCAGAACAGGGTGGCTGCTCCCTACACGCCCCTGCCTGGTCTAGTTGTGGGTATAATTGATTTGCTCTGGCACTGAGAAGCCTCAGGGCTTCAGGAAAGAACCTCCTCACCATCGGGAGCCCCACCAGCCCCCTGAAGTCAGGAAGGTGTCAGCTCAGGCTGACTTCACTATCAGTCTCTTCCTTAAAGCCCTTGGGCTTGGGACGGCTGCCTTCTTCCCTCCTCTATCTGGGGCACCCATTCCTGGGTCCCCCCACCCCGTTCTGGCCTCTCTGGGGACCACCCCAGACTGTCAGACCAGGTTTAAATGTCCCTGAGCCACAGTGAGGGGAGGGGGAAGTTCAAGGTAACTTTTCCCCCAAGAAGCTTCCCTGACCTAATGTAAATTTCAGGGTACAAATAGAGGAAGGAAATTGTCTAATTTTATTCTGCTACATCCAAGCCCCAAATGGAACTATGCGTGTTGAGAAGTTCAAGGCAAAACTCCATCCATCAACTGTGTCCCGGCCTCCAGGCCTGTCACGGTGCCCGTGAACAGCCACTCCCACACACCTCCGTGAGCTCTCCTCCTCCGAGCAGATAATTAAGCTGCTCCTCCTGGCACCTAGGGACGGGTTCTGCCTCCAGGGCACGCCAGCTTGGTGACCACCTCCCAGCTCTGACAGACCCCAAGCTTCCCCCCTTCTGAACCTCCTGTCTCCCACCAGGCAGTTCTCAGCTCCACGGGCTTTTCAATCACCCTCCTCAGAAACATTTTCTTCAAAGATTTTTTTTTTAAGCTTGCCATAAAAACGTGGAATTTTTTTTTAATTTGAAATTCATTTTCAGTCTTCTTTTATGGATCTGTCATTCATACAATGGCTGGAAAACTTTCTAAAATCAGATATAATTTATGAACCCCTTCTTTTCGGCATAATGTCATTTTGTACATTAAAATGATAATACCGGGAGAGATCAGATGCATCTCGCCGTGGGGGTAGGGGAGCGAGGGGGAGGTGGTGGGTGGGGGGCCGTTCTGGTTCTTCTGAAACAAGCCTCAGTGCACAGCCCCCAACAGGGGCTTTCAAGAAAGGCAGAAAGTAGAAAAAAACGTATTTTTTTTCCACATCCCTGAAGGGAGAATAAGAGAGAAAAGCAACGCATGCCCTTTATCAAAGAATAAGGCCTTGACGAGTGGCTAACACCATTTATACATACAGTGTCCCAATCATGTTTGATTTTATATATATATATATATATATATATATCCTTTGAGATAGTTGAGGACAGTGGCTCACCATCCTTTGTAAAAAATATCGATTCCAATGTGCATCTAATATGCCATCTGAGCTGGGGACATTGGATCTGGCACACAGAAGACGGGGCCCTCTCCTCCACTGATATTGCTGGCACACTGCATGATCTTGGGGCAATACTAAAAGCTGAGGCTTGCTTACTGCTTGCCAAGCTCTTTCCACATATTACCTCTTTTTAACAACCTGTGAAGTAGATCCTGTTTTTATCCTGCTTCTCTGAGGCTCAGAGAGCTTAAGTAATTTGCCTAAAGTCACACAGCCAGTACCTGGCTGAGGCAGGATTGCATCCCAGGCAGTCTAGGGTCACTGCTATGCCTGCTGCCTTCCTAAGGGATCTAAATGTCTGTTTCTAACTAGTCCAAGTAGGAATTGATTTGCTCACCTATAAAATGAAGCAAGCTGGAACTAGGTAATTTTTTGAAGTTTTGGGCTTACAAAGTCATCATTTTAAAGATGATGAAAATGAGTCCCAGAGAAATGCAGTATCTTCCTGCCATTACTAAACTAATGAGTCAGACAGAGCCAGTCCTCCGGACCAGGTCTTCTGAATCCTAGTGCAGAACTCTCTCCTGATAGCTTGGTAAAACAAGTTGGAGGAGGGATTCACCTTTATAAGATCCCAGGGGAAATTAAACTA
This sequence comes from Galagoides demidoff, assembly GCA_963574575.1. Taxonomy (NCBI): domain Eukaryota; kingdom Metazoa; phylum Chordata; class Mammalia; order Primates; family Galagidae; genus Galagoides; species Galagoides demidoff. The sequence continues at coordinate 10,773 of CAUYQV010144341.1, forward strand.
CTTCATGGAAAGAACTCAACTCACAGGTTTTAAATGGTGACACACCCTTAAACCGGTGGTTCTCAACCTTCCTAATGCTGCGGCCCTTCGATACAGTTCCTGTGGGTCGTGACTCACAGGTTGAGAACCGCGGCCTTAAACCCATGTGCTTCCCTCTTTCTCTTAGGAGGCAGACCAATATGGTACTCAACATCACCAAATTTCAATTGATTACCTATTATTTATAGAATCCTGATCTGCGTACTGTGAGAAGACAAGAGAAGAAAGGATGATCTTGTCTTCTCGGGAAACACCCCATGCGGAAAGTTAAACACGGGAGAAGAGAGATCTCGCTCCTCTCTGTCGGGGAGATGCTTCAACCCAGCTCCCTGCCTCCCCCTCCCAGCTTCTCCCAATCAGAGGAGGAGGGGTCATTTAAGGCAACTGGAGAGTGACACGTGAGTCACCGTCATGACTAATATTTTACCGCGATAAGTAGTATGATCTTAATTGTACCCCATGGTGGCCTCCACGGAGCAAGTATGGAAATAGAAATCCGCCCGTCCTCCTTAGGAACGTAACCCAAGAATGCAAAACCAAGCATCCGATTACTCAATACTAATATAAAACTGGTAGCTGAACAAGCACAAGCCCACACAAGAAAAAAAACACAATTAAATTCAAGTAGGGGAGCGGGGGAGGAGGAGGGGAGGTGGCGCTCTCTCCCCTCACAGGTGCGTGGCAGGGTGCACGCACACCTCCTGGGGCAGGGCCGACTACAACACAAACAGTATAGCCTAATTGTTTGTACCCATTTATCAATCTGAAATTTTAAAAATTAAAAACTTTTTTTTGAAGTTTTTTTTTTTGGGGGGGGGCTGGGGCTGGGTTTGAACCTGCCACCTCCAGCTGGGTTTGAACCCGTCACCTCCAGCATATGGGGCCAGCACCCTACTCCTTTGAGCCACAGGTACCGCCCAAATTAAAAACATTTTTAAAAAAGAAATGATGCTTCAGGTTTTCCCTGGAAGAAGTTACTCCCCTCTTATTCAACTCAATAGATATTAATGTCCAAGCAAGTGCAGATATTTGGTCTTAGATATTTGATCAATAAGAAGAGGGCAAGGAGACTACTTTTCCTGAGAAAGTAGGAGAAGGGATGGAAGGCCAGGAAGAAGGATGATAACGAACAAAGACAAAAGAAAAGAAGAATGAAGATGTGGTTCTCAGCGTGGCACCCCTGCTCAGTGGCCACATACACCAAGGCTGGCAGGTGCTAACCCAGCCCAGCCAGCTAAACAATGACAGCTACAACCACAACAACAACAAATAGCCAGGCATTGTGGTGGGTGCCTGTAGTTCCAGCTGCTTGGGACTTGGGAGGCTGAGGCAAGAGAATCACTTAAGCCCAAGAGTTGGAGGTTGCTGTGAGCTGTGATAACACAGCACTCTACCGAGAGCAA
>CAUYQV010144343.1:0-12430 GCA_963574575.1 Galagoides demidoff
CCTCCAACTCCTGGGCTCAAGCGAGTCTCCTGCCTCCGCCTCCCAAGTAGCTGGGACCACAGGCGCCCGCCACAACGCCTGGCCATTTTTTGGTTGCAGCCATCATTGTTGTTTGGCAGGCCTGGGCTGGGGATTCAAACCGGCCACCTTAGGTGTACATGGCTGACGCCTTAGCCGATTGAGCCACAGGCGCTGAGCCTATTATTTCTTTTTTACTTATTTTTTTCATTGCTCATCAAACAAATGCATAAAGTTATTATTATTATTATAACTGTTGTTGGAGGCTCACGACAGAGGTAATGTGAAACCAGCTGGCAGCAGAGCCAGACAGGAATTGGGAACCCTGTCCTCTAACTGTGTGTGTACTAGCAAGAAGACCCGTCTGAATGCAATGTGGTATTCGTAGGCCATGGAGTACTATTCAGCCCTAAAAAAATGGCAATTTAGTATCTTTCGTAACAACCTGATGGACCTGGAAACCATTCCCCAAACTGAAGTATTGCAAGAATGGAAAAACAAACACCACGTGCACTCAATGCTAAATTAGAACTAGTCGATCAACACTTACATGCACATAGGAAGGTAAAACTCACAGGGAATCGAGTAGGTGAGAGGGTGGAGGAGGGGCTGGGTTAATTCACACCTAAAGGGTATAATGCACACATTCTGGGTGAAGGGCACACTTAAAACTTTGACCTGACATGCACAAAACAATTATGTAACCAAAAGTTATGCACCTCTGTGATGTTCTGAGGAAAAACAAAGACATGCCTAGTTTCCCACTGGGCTATGATGAAGGGCAGGGACTGTGCTCTAGTCCCCTGGGTATCCCCAGCATCTCACCTAGGTCCAGGCCCATAATGTCCTAGTTGTTTACTGAATGAATAAAAACGAAGCAGATGACAGTGGCTAAAAGGATCAAGAGAGAGAAATGAAAATAGAACGTACAGAACCAAGTTGAATAGAAAGAGGATTTAAGGAGATTATAGCCACAAGGTTAACCACCTGAAGCTGCAGAAACAAACCTAACCAGCCAGATTCCTGCCCCCCCACACTTTGTTTTCCAAGAGGTCCTACCACAGTGGTAGCCAAAACACGTGGCCTGCGCCTCTTAGCACCCAGCTCAGAACTGGTCCATATGCTGCCTGGCCACAAGCCTGAGCCGCTCGCTCACTCACTATGAGTGGCCTCTGCAAAGGCACAGCTGCTTCAGGGCTTGGTGCCGGTTTCAGTGTGGGCTCTGCCAGTAGCAACAGGAACGGGATCTGAAGTGGAGGGAACAGGGTCTCCACACAGCAATGGCCAATTTCCAGGTCAACAGGCAGATGTGACGGTGGCGCCTGAGGCTCAGTGAGTAGGGCACCGGCCACATACACCAAGGCTGGCAGGTTTGAACCCAGCCCGGGCCTGCTAAACAACAATGACAACTGCAACAAAAAAATAGCCAGGCATTGTGGCAGGCGCCTTTAGTCCCAGCTACTTGGGAGGCTGAGGCAAGAGAATTATGTAAGCCCAAGAGTTTGAGGTTGCTGTGAGCTATGACACCATGGCACTCTACCAGGGTGACAGCTTGAGACTCTGTCTCAAAAAAAAAAAATGCAGATATGAGCAAACCAGCCCAGATATGACAGAGTGGATAGGTGGAGAGCGCACACTAGGGGCAGGGATGGCTGGCCTGTGAGAGGTCTCCCTGTGACCATGCAAGATCTGGAGTCAGTTACTGCATTAGGAGATACTCTCCCGGCTTGGGGAGCCGCAGGGCGCAGGGAATGGAGTGAGGGACAGCACTACCTATGAATAGAGACACATTCCCCCCCCCATGTTACCCCAGGGTAAACCACATCTGCATCTATAAATCCATGCTTATCACTGAGAGACAGAACATAAAATCCTGAGGCACTGTACCCAAGTCTCCCTGATTTTCTAGAAGTGGGGATAGGAGTGGAAACATCTTAAATTGTTTAGACATATGGTCACCCCTGTAACTAGACAGGGGGGCTCTTGAGGACAGATGTCGGGGTGGGGGCAAGGCTTTCTGTCCTTCTTGTCTTTCACCTGGAACTCCTACTACACACAGGAGCAGGGACCTTGCACTTTAGGCCACCAGCCTTCTTTCCTCAAACAAATCCTTGCCAGTGGGGCCACCTGGCCCTCTGCCCTCCTGCCTTCAGGCAGTGATGTACAGCAACAGATGAGCCTGGGGGTTGGGGGATTGAGTGGCTTCTCTTGTCTGCTTATGGAGCAATTTGAGAATCTCTCTTGCTCCTGGAGGGAAAGAAAGCTTTGGTGAGTCCAGAAGCCCGTAAATAGCCCACGCGAATAATGGCAGACTCGGCAGATGCCCAAACACAGTCACACCCAGGCTGCTCCTCTCTCTCTGCTCCTACCTGGGCCACTCACTGTGTGGGCCAGGAGAGACAAACAGATAAGCACCCAGGAAGTGCCCCTCTGTCCCGGCCTAGAGCTCAGCCCTCACCTGGCCCAGCCTGCTTTTCTCCACCTGCAGCTGCTGATTAAACAGATGCCTCCCCAGTGGGCGGCCAGAGAGACCCAGCCCAGTCCAGCCAGGGAAGGTGAACCAAGAGGACAGGCAAGGGGTTAGTGTGGCCAGTGTGCTGGGAACAGGAATAAGGCTGCTTAGGAGGAGATCCAGGGCCAGGGAAGAGAGAACAAAGCCCTGCACTGTTTGGCCTCACTTACAGAAGACTCAACTAACAAAAATATCTTTACAGAGAAAGAAGAGGAGGAAAACGAGGGTGCTATGACCCCACTTGGGCTCCTCTGAGCCTCCCTGGTTCAAAGAGAGCCCTCCCTAGCCCCAGGGAAACAAAGAGAGTGGGGAGACTCCAAAATAGCTGGCAGAATGATGCTTGAGGTGCCTGAATGGAAGGTAGCTTCAGGTCCCTCCTAAATTCCTGAGCAGACCCCATCTCTGATAGCCTGCTCTCTGAGCACCCCCACTTCAGGGTGCAGGCCCCCAGACTGCCCTGCTGATGGGCCCTGCCCCAGGATCTCCTGCCTCTCTCAAATCCTTAGTCTATCCGGCAACAGGATGCAGCATCTCAGTCCAGCAGGGGAGATGTAGGTGAGAGGTCGGCTCAGACACAGAGCAAACAGGAGGCAGGACGCAAACTGCAGACCATCAGAGGCCCTCCTGGGCCGCCCAGGCCTAGCCCCCTCCTTGTGGCCATGGCAGCTCTGTGCTGCATGCCAGCCACTGTGCTTTCCGTTTCCTATGGCATTTAGCACCCTCCTACCTCTGCCCATATCCCCCACGAGGATACAGGGAGTGTCAGAGCAGGTAAGCCACTCTTATAAATGGTCATCATAAATGATCTATGGGGAAGTCTTGAATCCAGACTCTCAGATCCTGAAACTCCTGTTCTTAACCTTCAGGCTGTGCTCCTCTGTCCTACCTGGGTTATTGGCACATTGTATCTCAGAGAGAAAATGCTGAAAATGGAGTGGGGGGTGGGGAAAAAAGGCTATCGAATAGTGTTGGGGGCAACACCATATGCCTCTTAGTATTGTCTAGTGGGGATGTGACTGCCCCATGGGGCCACTGAAAGCCAACCCAAGCTAGACAGAACAAGAAGCTGGGGGTGGGGGTGCAACGGATGTGTGTGAGGGAAATTAGGTCACAAAATGAGAAAGAGGAAGGCTGGGTGGTAGCTCTTCTCTGAGACCTATCCTGAGCTATTTGTCTGCACTAGCCTTGAGATCCTCTTACTCATTGCTGTGAATTTTTTTTTTATTTCAAATAAACTGAGGGGAAAAATTTAAAACAGTCATATTCATAGCAATAAATGTAAAAGACTGGATTTTTAAAAAGCAGTCAACAACTGGCCTGTGGGTATGAGACCAACCATGAGAATGGAGGTCCTTACAGAAGAGAACTCTCCTGTCCACATCTGTAGCTTTGCCAGCCTGGTGGGGACCTTCTTAGGAACCCCAGGGACCAACTCCCTGCTTTGTGCCAGGTGAGAGGGACTCACTTGCTACCATAGGCAAGTGACCATGGTAGTCATGAGCACAGACCTGGGCCTGCCTTCACACTCACGGCTGGACTGTGGTCTCCTCTGGCAGAGGTCCTGATGACTTCTACCTTCATAGCTGCCACCCCACTGAACACCCAGCTTATGACAAGCCCTCAACAATTCACAGGCATCTCTAATAGGTGCAGAGCATTGCCTCCTCCACCTCCATGGCTTCTTCCTGCCTTGAGAAAATCAAGTTTCCCCAAGTGGCCTCCTGGGCCCTGTAGACCCCAGCCCCTTCCTACCTCTCCAGTCATCTCTAGATGCTGAACCGGCCCCTTCTCTCCTGATTCACCCCTCCTTATTTTCCAGGCTTTGGCCTAAACGCTAGAGAGGCCCATCCACCCAATCAGAACCACATCCCCATGTTATTCTTTCTTGGCACCCTGCTCTCTGTGGAGTCCCTGCTGCCATTTGAAATTCTACAGGTCTGTGTGTGATGCCTTCTTTACTCTGCACCCCAGTACAGCACCCCCAATCAGTGTTTACTAAATGTGTAGGTTAGACCAAAGAGGAGATTAAGTATCCATAGGTAGCCCTATCCCCCCTGAGCTGACCACATTGACATGAGCCAATGGACAGCAGAGAAAATGAAGAAAGAGGTCAGGCGTGGGTGGTTACAGTGGTAATCCCAGAGGCCAAAAGGTCACAGCCCTGGGAAAGTCCCATTTCACCAGGGAACTAGGGGAGCACATAGTAGCCAAGACCTGGGAGACATCATGCAAAGTCTGTCAAATCCCTGTGCCTAGCTTCCTAGTCTTAACCTTTGATCTCTCCCAGCTATCCAGTGGGCAAGACAAATGAAGGGGTGATAGAGCACCCGCCTATTCCTTTCCTTCTCCCACCTCATCAAGCTGGAACCCAACACCATGTCTTTGGCCAGATTCTTTTTTTTTTGAGACAGAGCCTCAAGTTGTCACCCTAGGTAGAGTGCGGTGGCATAGCTCACAGCAACCTCCATCTCCTGGGCTCAAGCGAGTCTCCTGCCTCCACCTCCCAAATTGCTGGGACCATAGGTGCCCGCCACAATGCCTGGCCATTTTTTTCGGTTGCAGCCATCATTGTTGTTTGGCGGGCCCAGGCTGGATCTGAACCAGCCACCTTAGGTGTATGTGGCTGGCGCCCTAGCCACTTGAGCCACAGGCGCTGAGCCCTTTGGCCAGATTCTTTTTTTTTTTTTTTTTTTGAGACAGAGCCTCAAGCTGTCCCCCTAAGTAGAGTGCCATGGCATCACAGCTCACAGCAACCTCCAACTCCTGAGCTCAAGCAAGTCTCCTGCCTCAGCCTCCCAAGTAGCTGGACCACAGGCGCCCGCCACAACTCCTGGCTATTTTTTTGGTTGCAGCCGTCATTGTTTCTGGTGGGCCTGGACTGGATTTGAACCCACCACCTTAGGTGTATGTGGCTGGCACCTTAGCCACCTGAGCCACAGGCATCGAGCCTCTAGCTGGAATCTTAAGAATTCTGAGAACCTTTCAACAGGTTCAGGCAAATTTTCTTTAGAGAACAAACTAAAGCATCAGACCTAATGGCAACAGAAAGCTGACAAATTTGCATCTCAATCAGCTATAGACTGCTCAGCTTTTCACAAGTCTGATACAATAAATTGAATAAATAACCAAACTGATTCTCTGTAATTCAGCCATCTACCAAGTTTGAAAATGTTAGGCCTGGCCGGGTTCAGTGGCTTAGAACTGTAATCCTAGCACTCTGGGAGGCCGAGGCAGGTGGATTGCTTGAGTCCAGAAGTTTGCAACCAGCCTGAGCAAGAGTGAGACCCCCATCTCTACTAAAAATAGAAAAACAAAACAGTAATAGCCAGGTGTGGTGGCAGAAGCCTGTAGTCTCACCTACTCAGTAGGCTGAGGCAAGAGGATCACTTGAGCCCAAGAGTTTGAGGTTGCTGTGAGTTAGCCTGACACCACAGCACTCTACCCAGGGTAACAGGGTGAGACTCTGTCTCAAAAAGAAAGAAAGAGAGAGAAAGGAAGAAAGAAAGAAGAAGATAGAGAGAGGAAGGAAGGAAGGAAGGAAGGAGAAAATGTTAGGCCTAAGCAGAAACCTTGACCCTTGCCAGGCACGCCCAGACACAGGGAGTGGAGATTTCTGGCCCTGAAAGACAAGAGGTTATGCATACTCAAAGAAGCAAGGAGCAAGGAAGCCAGGAGATAAACGATGGAATCAGCAGGCCTTCCCACTGAGGATGCTAGGTCAGCAGGTTTCCCAGATAATTGGGAAAACCAAAATCAGAGGCAGTAGCAAAGGCGCGGGATAAGAAGTTGATATTCAACTCACAATCCTGACCCTTCACCTTCACTTTGCTTTAGCGTGACCTGTCAAGTCTCCCAAGGGTTTAAACACCAACTCAGCACCACGTTGGCACAATCTCTGGGACTCCTCCCACTTTAACAGAGGAAGAAGCCAAGTTTGAGGCAGCAATAAAGTGACCAGCCTTAATGCTACCAATACCATAAAATAAACCAAATCAGTGGACGATCTGTATGTGAGTGTGTATGTGGAAGGGGGACACTTAGAATATGACCTTCCTGACACCACAGTGGGTCCAAAAAAAGAACGGACTATATAACAGTCCTTTGGTCTGGATGAGATACTAACAGTTTTGGGGATGGTGATTTGTTTTTCTGTTTTTCATATCCTTTATGCTAAAGGCACCCATCAGGGAGGTAAGCAGGAAGGGGCATGATCTAAAAGGGAGGAAAGAGGAAGGGACAGAAAAAGCCAAATGCTCCAACCTGTTCCTTCCAGAAGTTATTAATCTCCTAACATTTCTTGGGCAAAGCAGAAAGCTTATTCAGGGAACAAGGTCTGGCTCTTCCCATCTCCCAAGATTTCTTGCTGATGTGGAGAAAAGCCTGCCAAGAACCTTTAGGCTATTAGGAAATATTTTTGAGTGGCTAAAGGCTAAAGGTTGGTTATAAATGATATACTTTCTGCCCTCTCCCAGGCAGCTTCTGAATTCCCTCCCTTTCTCCTGCCCTTAACCTCTCCAGCGAAGCTTCCCTAGACACGGGAACACTCAGGAATCTCCTCACACATCAGAGAAGGTAAACAGGGAGGCTTCTACACAGACAGAAGATAGGAGCTGGTCCAAAGCTTTCTCTTTCTACAGAGTAAGCACTCTAGAAAGAAAAGCCATGCTGGTGGTGACTCAGGGAGTCAAACCTGGGCTTTCTCCATCTAAGGGGACTAAGCATCAGGGAGAGAGATTATGTGAGTTCAATTATCATGCAGTTACTGCTGGGGGCAGGGAGAGAAAGGACAGAGGGCTGCCTAAGAAGGAGGGTAGGAGTGTAGAGGCTGGGAATTGCTTTGGCCCTACTGTTGGGCTGAACCTACTGACCTGCAGCAATTAGGACCCTCCAAAGAGAAGGGAAAGAAGGAAGAGGGGGTGCAGATTTCATGTAGACAAGCATCCCCTGCCTGCTTTCAGCACCACCAATGGTGTGGCAAGGAGAAGGGAACAAACCAAGCATCATTCCATAAAGGCCCCCTTCTCCCCTACTCCTTCCTTTCCGTGGAGTTGAAGGACACTGAGATGTTCTCACAGTGCACGGGAGGAAATGGCCTTTGGAGAATTATAAAGAAGCAAAATTAGGCAAGAAATTGTATCCAGCAAGCACTTAGGAGACTCCATAACGACCTGACTAAAAAACATCTAGATTCTAGCTGAATCGTCCTTGGGGTGGAGGCAAATCTGCTTCCTCTCTCTTGCTGCACCCCAGCCTCTGAATCAGGAGTTCCTCTTTCTCAGGATCAGAAAGCAACATGTTTACTACAAGGCAAGCTATGAAGCTATGTCAGGCACTGGGAGGAGAGGAGTCGGGCAATGTTCCTAGGTGGTGAAAAGAACACCCTGGACATCGGGTGGGGTTCTGGGTTTATCACAGTCCCCAGCCGTGTGGCCTTGCGCAAGAAAGAAGGTCGGTCTGAGCCTCGATTTCTTCATTCGCAAAACCCAGTACCCAGTACCCAGCAGAGCTGGATGAGGGTCTAATAGGCCTTTGGATACCTGGGAGGCACTATGCAGTAAGGTGGCATCGCTGGCTAAGTCTTCGCCGCCTAGCCCGCCCTCTCCCCAAGCCCACACTCCAGGAGCCACCCCCAGCCCGAGGCGCCTGTCTCACCTGGCTCCGTACACAGGTAGGAGTAAAAGCCCTCGGATTTGAGCATGATGAGCAGAGAGCCCCAGCCCAGGAGGACTGCCGAGAAGAGGAGATTTTCCAACACCGCCGTGCAGGCCATCCACCAGCGGCGCCGATGGGCAGTGGCCAGGGTGGGCGCCATGGTGCAGCGCGGTACGGCGGCCCGGCTCGGCTCTGCAGCCACCTGCGCACAGACCTCAGCGTCAGCGTCTGGCCCAGCCCAGCTCGTGCGGCCACTGCCCCCGGCCACTGCCGCAGGGCGCAGAACTTGTCACCCCTCCGCGGCCAGGCAGCAAAGAAAAGCAAGCCCTAGCCCTAGCCCTAGCCCTGCCCGGGACCTGGGCCACCCTCGAACCCACGGCTGGACTGCACTGTTACCATCGGCTACGATAAAGCTAGTCCGGCCAGACAGAGAGATTTCTCCCTTAGCTCATTCCGAGGTAAACTGAGGCATGGAAGCAGGAAAGGAGGAGTAATGCATGCTCAGGGACGTGGAACTAGTCCTGACCGCTAGCAGGACTGACATAGCTTAGGGGCCGTACAGGGAAGCCATTTGCTACCTGGGCCTGGCCATACCTGAGGGCTGCCACTCCCGGAGACCCTGACTAGCGCCCTCCCGGCCGCACTCAAGACCCTTAACCAGCGCTGGTTCCTTCAACCACAAAATCAGCGCACGGAGCTCCGAGACGGCCCGCCCACGGCCCGCTCATTGGCCTGATGGCACAGGAACTGAGGCGCAATTGGCTACTGTTTAGGTCGCTAGGCACTGCGGCCACGCGAGCCCAGCATGGGAAAGGCGAAGCCGGTTCAAACCGGCGGCGCGAGCTAGCCGCGCGACCCCCTTCCCAGGCCGTTACCCCGGCAATTAGCCCGTTTCCATGGAAGCGGACCCTGACCTTCCATCCTCCAGTTCCCTTCTCTATTTGTCATCTCTTCCCTGAAGGCTCCTCATCCGCCCAGTTCCTTTCCTCTTTTATTCGCACATCTCCCTACGTCCCTTCTTGTAGGGAGCTCCTTCCCCTAGCATTCTTGCCCCGGCCCAGATCCACTGGATCCAGCTCACCCGGTTCCTACTGGTGTGTATCGGGCCCGCCCGGCGCCTTTTCTGCCCCCTTTTATTCCAGCCCTTTTATTCCGACCCCAAGATGAAAACACTGCTGCCGGTTGATTGGCTGGGTTGGGGCTGGAAACAGGCATTGACCAATCAGCAGCCACCCGCCCGCCCCGCCGCGAGCAGAAGCCGGTTCCGGCCGGACTGGAGACAAACAAGAGAGATGGGGGGGCCCGGGGGTAGCTGCGGGTTGTGCCGGGACTCTGTTGTCTTAAACTGGAGTCACGGCCCAGCTGGGAAGCCCCGGCGGCATTGCTCCATTGCCTCTCCGGAGCCCCACCCCGAGCCCTGACCCTGGGCTGGGTCACCAGCTTGGTGTTACGGCGCCCTCAGGACCTTCCTAGATGACCGTCAGTCCCGCTAGCGCACGGTCCTCGGCTCTCCTGCTGGCCTCTAAGTGGTCCCTAACTTCCCCTCAGCTCTGGGCACTACTCCCAGGTGCTCTGGCTTCGCATAGTTCGGGTCGTTCCACTCTAGAAGTCCCCATTGGCTCCTCGCCACGCAGCCACAGGCTTTGTGTTCTGGTTCCTCGCTCTCGTTCCCCTCTCGTTCAGTGACCCCCTTTCCAGGCACAGTCTGCCCATTTAGGGCCCCAGACCCCTGTCCAGGTGTGGTTTGCCTCTTGCCTGCTCGCCTAGGTGCCATCTGCCCAGTCCCTGGAAAGTGTCCCTTAGAGATCTGCAGGCAGGAGTTTGGGGTTTGTCTCCCCAGTCCTAGGATGGTGTCTCCTCTGGTCCCCTATCCGGACGGTGATCTCCTTAACCCCGTTGCCGCTCTCCTTGGTCATCTTGGTGCCCCCTTGTCCAGGTTGTCCACCCCCGTCTACCGGTTTCCCTGAGCCACCCCGACCCCTTCCACCCTGTTCCAGGACGTTCCTTTCAGGTAAAGGCCCTCTCTGCAAGGGTGGCCGTGGGCAACATCAAGCTACTAGCACAAACCCGGTCTTTGAGAGAGCGCGAGGGGTCCAGAGGGTTCTGAGCTCTGGGTTCCCAATCTATTAGCCGACGTGGACCTGCCCCAAGGAACAGCCAGGGCTGGAGGATGAAGCTGGGGTTCTGAAGGTTCAGTTGCCTGGCTACGTCTCCTCGATTCGAGGCACAACCCCGAATCGAAAGACCCTGGGTCTCCCCCAGGTTCGGCAGAGTCTCACTGGCACTCTCCGGGAGGGAACTGGCTTAACACCCCAGCGCAGTGGAAGTCCCAGCAGTCTCCTACTCCACCTCCCCTGGTCCGAGTGCGCCCCCTACCGCTGTGAATCCGCTGCTGGCCACCTGGCGAGGGCAGCTTCTCCTAGACTTACCTGGTGCTGAAAGCTTGAGGCCCCTTAGCTGGTTATCTACCCAGTTACCACCTTGCGAAATCTCACGCGCTTATGTTTCCACACCTGAAAAAATTTCCAGTCCCCCTCCGTCTCTTCCATGAGCAACCTGCCTGAGGACCTTCTCTAGGCCTCAAACACATCTTAAATATCTCTAAAATAATTCACTTTCTCCCCCAGAACTATTCCCCCCATTTCTTAGATAAGAACACCATCATCTACTGAAGTTAGATACCTAGAACCATCCTTTCAACAGGCACCTGCTGTGATTCTCCCTCTCCTTTACCCCACCTTCACCCCACCAATACAGCCTTGTCATCTAAATATTTATCTAATATGTTCATCTGTGTCCCTAGGACTTCAACTGCCATTCATCTAGACTCTAATTGCAGGTCCTCAAATCCATCCCCTACCCCAATCTGACTTGGTAAATCTGACCTCTGCTAAGTTCCTTCAGAAACTTTTTTTTTTTTAAGACAGAGTCTCATTTTGTCACCCTTGGTAGAGTGCTGTAGCATCATAGCTGACAGCAATCTAAAACTCCTGGGCTCACATAATTCTCTTGCCTCAGCCTCTCAAGTAGCTGGAACTACAGATGCCTGCCACAATGCCCAGCTATTTTTAGAGGGGGGTCTCATTCTTACTCAGGCTGGTCTTGAACTCCTGAGCTCAGGCAATCCACTGGCTTTAATCTCTCAGAGTGCTAGGACTTACAGGTGTGAGCCACCATGTCTGGCCTAATTTTTTTTTTTTTTGAGACAGAGTCTCACTTTGTCAGCCCCGGTAGAGTGCCATGGCATCACAACTCACAACAACCTCAAACTCCTGGGCTCAAGCCATTCCCTTGCCTCAGCCACCCAAGTAGCTGGGACTACAGGCACCCACCACAAATCCCCGCTGTTTTTTTTTTTTTTTTGAGACAGAGCCTCAAGTTGTCACCCTGGGTAGAGTGCTGTGGCATCACAGCTCGCAGCAACCTCCAACTCCTGGGCTCAAGCGAGTCTCCTGCCTCCGCCTCCCAAGTAGCTGGGACCACAGGCATCTGCCACAACGCCTGGCTTTTTTTTTTTTTTTTTTGGTTGCAGCCATTATTGTTGTTTGGCGAGCCTGGGCTGGATTCGAACCTGCCACCTTAGGTGTATGTGGCTGGCGCCTTAGCCACTCCAGCCACAGGCGCCAAGCCCCCACTGTTTTTTAGAGATGGGGGTCTGGCTTTTGCTCAGACTGGTCTTGAACTCCTGAGCTAGGCAATCTACCCACCTTGGTCTCCTGGAGTGCTAGGATTACAGGCATAAGCCACCATACCTGGCCCAAGATGCCACCTTTAACCTACCAAATTTGATGTGGAGAAATGAATAACTCCATAATTTGTGAGAACATGCACTGTGTACCTTTTTTGGAGGGCAATCTGGAGTGAGTACAGAATCGGGTGGTGCCTGTGGCTCAAGGAGTAGGGCGCTGGCCCCCATATGCTGGAGGTGGTGGGTTCAAACCCAGCCCCGGCCAAAAACTGCAAAAAAAAGAAATGTTTAATCTTCCTACCCTGTAACTCAACAATTTCACTTCTAGGAATCTATTCTATAGAAAAATTTGCATAAATGCAAAACAAAATATACACAGAATTGTACACGGCATCATTGTTTATTGTATTAAAATGATGGGAAATAGCCCACTGATCATCGGCAGGTTATTTCTATATAGTGGATTCTCATGTAGTCATTTTTTATAAATAGAGGTAGCTTTATATTTACTAACATTGAATAATCCAGGATATATTGTTAAGTAAAAAAGCAAGTTATAG